>JAODLM010000695.1:0-139053 GCA_036937905.1 Salvia rosmarinus
AGGGTAAATTCTTGATCATGTTCCGATCACACATCTGGTGCCGAGTCAATCACTTAAGTTCTTGAAAACTTTCTTCAGATTCCTTGTCCATCAAATCTTACTCCTTCCGAGTAATTGAGTCATTGGTCTTGCGATTTTGGAGAAGCCTTCGATGAATCGTCGATAGTAGCTTGCCAATCCCAAGAAACTCAATTTCATTAGGTGTCGAGGTGATCTCCATTCTTGTACCGCTTGCACCTTGGCAGATCTACTTTGATTCCATCACCGATACAATGTGGCCAAGGAAGTTTACCTTTTCACCAAAATTCACATTTGCTAAATTTGGCATACAACTTTTCAACCTTAGAGTTTCTAATATAACTCTTAGGTGCCTCATGTTCTTGTTCGTCTCTCGAGTAGACAAGAATATCATCGATAAATACTAGGACAAATTTATCGAGATACTCGTGGAAAACACGATTCATCAAATCCATGAACACAAAGCAGGAGCATTTGTTAGTCCAAAAGGCATCACTACAAACTCATAGTGACCGACGTGTTCAAAAGTCCGCCTTAGGAATATCTTCTCGAACGAATTTTCAATTGATGATACCACGATCTTAAATCAATCTTAGAGAAAATACTAGCTCCCTTTAGTTGATCAAATAGATCATCTATCCGAGGCAACTGATATTTATTTTCAAGGTGAGCTTATTCAATTCTCTATAATCGATACACATTCTTGGGGTACCATCCTTCTTTTCACGAACAAGACGGGCGCCCCCATGGAGATACACTGGTCGAATAAACCCTAAGTCCAAGAGTTCTTGAAGTCGATTTTCAACTCTTGCAACTCTTTAGGAGCCATCCGATAAGGGCCTCAAAATAGGTCTTGATCCGGTTCTAGATCAATCGAAATTCCATTGTCTATCTTGAGGCAATCCCAGTAACGCTTCGTGAAAACATCCGATATTCCCTAACCATCGCACATCTTCAATTCTTCGCTCATTCTTATTGTCAAGAGTTAAATGTGCCAAGTAAGCACAATTGTCCTTATTCCTCAATAATTTCTCAAGACTTATTCTTTGAGATTATGGAATTCTTCTTTTTCATCTCAACACCAGAAACAGTGGGTTCTTTTCCTGAGGATGGAACGAAATTTCTCGTCGCTCACATCGAATTACGGCATGATTTTCTGTTAACCAATCCATTCCTAAGATAATATCTACATCCCACATTGATATTACTTGTAAAGATCTTGCTTTCAATTTGAGAGTTCCCAACTCAAATTCTAAGTCGGAACATATGTGGAAATTATCGAGATTTACCTAAAGGAGTCATTACTTTCGGATCCTCACATTTCGCTCTATGTTCACTTAAACACATCTATACATGTCGTAGAGATAAAAGAATCTGAAGCTCTCGTATCAAAGAGAATTACAATAGGAATGCCGCTTAACGCTCCCATACCGCCAAGTTTTCAAGATTTTGTTCTTGTTGCCTTGATTTAAAGGCGAATGCCTCCGATATCGAGGTTGAGTTTGTTGAGGCCGGTGGCAAAATCATCGGTATTGAGTCATCATTGCTGATCGAATGATGTTGAAAGCTACCACCTATGGCCTTCATTTGTGACATTTGTTTGAGGATGACTTTCTTCCACTTTCCTAATCTTTGCTCGGGTTGGGCTTATCGCATAATGACCCATTCGACCACATCCGTAATGTATTGGTACCCCATTTACAGGTTCTGTATGAGCTTTGTTACATTTTGGGCACAAAGGTATCCCGGGATGGTTTGGAATTGATGGCAATTGATTTTGGAAAGTTGGTCTGAAAGAACTCAATTAGGATAGTTTGGTCGTTGCCAGTTTCTTATTTGGAAAGTCTCTTGTTTCCCATCTTCGTTTTCCTTTAAAACGCTGATTGTGGGCATCAACTTTGTGGGTTCACTTTGAATGGACTCGGGTTTGGTTCACGAGCCATCTTTTCGCTCGCATCTCTAATTCCATGTCTAAAGCTCGCTTAGGGTTTCAAGATATGAAAGGCGGTGTTGACTTGCCAAATGATCCTTATTTCTTGACGTAACCCCGAAGCGGAACAACTCACCATCTTCTCGTCGGCTTTATCCTCACATGCAGACATAGCGTGATAGAGTGCGTAATTCTCTATCATATTCGCCCACGCTTTTCCTTGTTTTAGGTTCATGAATTCGATTTCTTTTGTTTTTATAACTCCGAGGAATGTATTTTGCGAACAATTCTTCCTCGAATTGTTCCTGTAAAGTTTTCCAATCTTTCCGAGTGAGAGTCTTTTAGTGATTCCCACCAAAATCGGCCGGTCCTTTTAATTGAAAGGATATGCATAAAGGCATTCTTTGTCCGAGCATTCTAAGAATTTGAAGATTCTCCATCGCCTCGAACTCCATTCCTCTCGCCGGGGTTTCGATTCCATAGAATGATGGTGGATTTTGTCAAGGAATAATTCAAATTTTTCTAGTATTTGGAGGAGGGTGAGTTCGGGGTAGGTTGGGGTATGTTTTCACCGGTTTGTTCTTCTACCACGGATTTCGGTTTCAATGCCTTGAGGCATACCGCATTTTAAATTTTATGAGAACAATGTGTATGCAATGGGTATGTGTGGTATTTATAAGAAAGAGAGTAAAGTATCGTTTTTAGCAAGTAAAGTTGCATGTAAACAAATCAGCATAGTTATATAAACAATAGTTCAAAGTTAAGCAAGAAAGCAACAAGCAACATAACATAAATATTTACATATCATGGAAAATCGCCTCTAAGAGGACTTTACAAGAGGGAAAATTTGCCTTAGCAAGAGTAGGCATCGGAAATTCCTTCATCTTGTCTAGGTTAGTTTCATACATATATGCTATTTACATAAATCCTACTTCATTACCTATTCACAAATGTACAAAACTACTTGTTAATTTCTTCTAGCTTTTAATCCATCCTTGATGCCATATCATTTTCATCGTCAGGCCCAATGCTTCATTCTCATCATCCATTCTTTCAACTTCAGATTTGCGTCTCGGTATGTTTTCCGGATTTTCTTCCTCCGATACCTCTTCAATGCATTCATCCTCGATGGAGGGTCACAAAACGCTTAACTTTGATTTAGGATGAGAAATAAACTGATTTCGCCAGGAGAAGGATCCTTGACAAATGGCGATCATTGTCAAGAGGTTGTATTTGAGTGGTACCAACCGGTTGTACAAATTCAGTTCATATTTAAAAGATCCGGCGAGCACTTGTGGGTCTAGATGTTCCGACCAACCTCGAACCGATTTTCTTCAAGAAGAGATGTGTTTGGGGATTCATATGGTATGGCTTGCGGTGGAGAAACATCTGCAGACTATGAGGTGATTATACCATGTTGTTATCGCGAAGTCGCCAATGTCCATATCATAATCAAAATCAACATAATCAAGTTCTTCAAGATAAGGTCTTCAATGTGTTCTTCAAGGAAACTCTTCTTCAAGAAGGTCCGGATAATTGCCATGAACAATAGGGCTCAATTCCGGATGAGTACTATCATCAACGGATGTAACGTGGTCGTAAGAAGTGGTAGGATTAGTTGGTACAACTTGATCTTCATAGAAAGGGATATCGAGGTTTCCATCAAAGATTTCAATTTGTCGAATCTATTACAGCAGAGGTACTAGATTCGCCCACTCAATTGAGGTTCATTTCTTTCAATGGGAATATTTGGTGTTAGGATGTTATAGATGGCAAAACAAAACCTTCCACCGAGGATAATTGATGGAGGTGGACTCGAGTAGCATTATATTGTCTTCGAATGATTTCTACAAATTCGGAAGGTCGGCAGTTATGATATTCAAGAACAAAATCTACGGCAACTACAACGCCCATTCACGCCATCCCGGTGGTAGAACCATTACTAATTGCATGATGCCATCCAGTCTCATCACGCAAATCTAACTTGCATCCACAATTCCACAAATCTATCTAGAATTCTACAAAGTTCGATTTTCCTCCATCGATATTCATAGAACGGATCCGTCTCTTCCAATAGTAAGAGGTCTCGGTCTTGTACTCTTTCTCGGGTGTCCTTATAGCCTTGCCATCCTAATATAGAATGTAATTACTAACTAAAATGTGTTGGTCTTAATATACTTAAATACTTGAAACTAAAATTTACTTATCATAGTTCAACACGACTTCACATAACCGATCATATACATGCTTTATCAATTATATAAAGAACTTGATCATATGAATGTAAATGCATGACTTTATCAAAAGCATGACTTTATCAAATAGCTTTCTTTTCTAAATGCTCATTATAAAATTTTCATCTTACTTACCGGTTGAGTCAAGCGAGATGGATTTGGAACACCGTGCTTTACTGACTCTACTTACATTAGGAATTGAAACAAAGTCACATAGTAACTAACCCCATAGAACCATGCTCGATATTAATCACACCCCAATTCCTTAACCAAGAGATTAGCCGTGACCTGGGACTTATCATAAAAGTTTAGGACTAATGAGAAGTAAGAATTTCAAGGAAGTTGGGACAACCATAATTCGGAGATAATTGTTGGTCCAAAGAGTATGAATAGTTCCATAGAATCAAATGAACACAAGAACTAATGAAAATATAATGATCAACAACAATCAATCTTTTCATGGAAGGGTTTTTTTCATAAAACAATAATTACATAACCATTTCTCAAGTCGGAGTATGGCAACAGAAGGGTAGTTGAGTTGCATGTGTGAAGACATATAACCCGGGCAACAAAGTATAACAATTTACATAAGGTTTCTACTTATCGCAAGGCAACAAATGGATACGATTTTCCAAGACAACTTTCAACAAATTAGAACTACACAATTTCAACTTCAACAATTTCCAAGAATCATGACTACAATCCAATCGATTGACCTCAATAACCGTGAATATAACGAGTTCGATATCAACTTTATCCATAGGTCAAAATGACCATTCAAACTAAGAACATTCTCAAGAATAATATAATAAGGAGTTCAACTCTCTATCACCAACATTAACATAAAGTGATTCGATTATAAGGCTAATCACAACATAACCCCATTTACGAACAAAACCACGTTGTTCCTTTTCAACTCCATCTCCGAAATCTAAGCTCAACTCGCATGTTTAGAAATACATGCGGGCGTGAGTACATAAGCACTCAAGGACACATGCCTAAAATAGTTAAAAATTTGCTCTTAGAGCTATAAGATTGACTTGCCATCGCTTTGCAATACATGGGTTTTAGTGAAAACCACATGCATGCTTTTCAAAGTAATTACTTAATTGCTTTCATTTTCACAATTCTAAAACAAATGCATATGCATGATCTTTGTCTGAGACATCTTTCTCTTCGCATATCCACGGATTACGTCTATGTGTTGAGAAGTAGGCCTCCTTCTCAAACACGCTTATGACCAAGGTCGCTATCCCATCGCTCGGTGCATTCTTTCATTCATTCATTTTCTTTCTTTCTCTTCCGTGGACAGCAATGCATCATGCTCATACTCAACATGTGGCAAGTCAATAAATTTAAAAGTCATGCAAGATACATAATAAAAGATATAAATTAGCACGTGCTATTATTTAGTTCGAAGCCCACTGTTGTTCCTAGTCAAGAAGCTTTACTATTCCTCATGTTCCTCCTTCCTCTTCTTCCTTAACTCGCCTTCCTTTTCTCGACGTACCTTTAATTATTTGATAACATTAGTATACATATACAATATTCCTTATTTATCTAACTAAAATTTCTTTCTTTTCTTTTTCATTTCTTAGGTTTTGTTTAGACAAATTTTGCCTAAACTTTTTATTATGAGAATTTTAAATCTTTTCGGGTCATTACATCCTTTATCTGAACATTGTATTCTTTTCTTAAGTTGTTCAAGCATAGTATTTTCAACTAATCGCCTACATTAAACTTTTTCATATAATTAAGTCATAATTATTCAATCTTCTTCCATACTACTACTTTTCTTACTATTAGTATACTTTTAAGTATACTAATTATTTCTATTAACTTAACATTATAATATATATATATATATATTCTTTGTCCTTAAACTTTCTTTTCTACATAATATATTTCTAAAATTCAACCTTTCACATTTTTAATTCTAAACTCTTCAATTAAGCTTTATTATTCTTTATTTACATAATATATTCACAATACATAAGATATATGAAGAATAACATTAAAATTTTAACTTTCCTTTTCTAAAATTTTCAAATTTAATATATATATATACATAAATTCTAATTTCTTTAATTTCTTCTCAATTTCCCACTTTAGTATCATATGTAAGCTTAAATCATCAATATTACTATCATATATTAACTTTAGTATATATATAACAATTAAACACCTAAACTAAAGTATTTCAATTTCAACATATGACCTTATAAAATTCTAATAAATTCATAGAATACTTAAATCATCACATTAAACTCATATATCAAGTTAAATGAAGAAAATAAAATCAACATCTCATTTCCCAAATTTTCGAAAATTTCAAAATATATATATATATATATATTCTAACTTTTATTTTTGTTATTCTTTCTTCCAATTTCTTAGTCTAAGCATACTTTAATCACATAATTACAACTTATTCTTAACATAATATCAATAATTTCTTATTTTAGCCTAAAGCATAAAATCTAGGGTTTTCATTCTCAACATAAATTTTACAAATAATCATCAATATTTCATCAATTCCACACTAATCTATCAATTTTAACTATAACATCAATATTCATTCATGTTTATTACAAAATCCACAAAATCCTACAACTATCATGCTTACAAATTTCATAAATATATAACAAAATTAATGCTTAAAGATTGAAGAAAGGTTGAAATTATACCTTGGAAATCCTTGAAATTAAGCTTAGTAATGGATTTATGGAAGGAATTTAGCTTAGGAAGATTTTTACCTCAAGTGTGTGTGATGTGTGTGTAGGCGTTAGTTTAGCAAGGTTTTTGGAGTATTTTTGATAAAGTGTATAATAATGTAGATATGTTGTATTTATAACCAAAAATTATTTTAATTTCCATTTAATTAAATGAGTGATTATTCATCCAACCATTAATACATTTACTTGGTCTCCAAGTATATACATGCTTAGTCATTTAGTTTCTAGAACATGTATATATTTATATATATACATATATTTATATAATATAAATAATATAATGTGTGTATTTATTTCCCCATTTGATACTACTAATCTTATATATATAACTTATATTCTAAATTTCTTACTTTAGGACATTTTATACTTGCATATCCATTTAATTATGCTTACTACATATTATAGAAATATAACACCTAAATAGAAAAATTTTAATCATTCCTAAAATTATAGAATTAATTTGATCCTTAAGATCAAATAAGAAATCGACACATTATTTTATATTCTTGAACCAAGTCTCTTATTCCAAATAAAAAAAATAACTTATATTTCATATTTCATTCTACTAAGTAACCTCACATTTTTCAAATCATAAGCATGCTTATTTTCATTTTTATTAAGGATGCAATGCCCTATTAAATCATTAATCATTGACTAATTACTAATTAAAAGTTTGGGGTATTACATGGGCATTGGAAGGTCAGTGCCCTATGCTCAAGGCTCAAGGTACGCTTGCTTTAGTAACGGAAACATGTTTAGCGACTTGTTCTACCCATTCTTGGGTAGTAGATCTGGCAAGAATCGATCATGTTTGTTACACCTGCGGGGTTCCTCGCGGACAAGGAGTCGCTTGATGGTGAGATAACGATCTCCATGGGCAACGCAGCAAAGTCGAGGAAGTTGCGGTTGGAGATGTTTTTTATGTTTTGGGACAACAGCTTTAGTTTTGAAAGACGCTTTATATGTGCCGGATTTTCTATGAACCTTGTTTCTGTTTGAAATTATTTCCTCATGGATA
Source organism: Salvia rosmarinus (assembly GCA_036937905.1). Classification (NCBI taxonomy): domain Eukaryota; kingdom Viridiplantae; phylum Streptophyta; class Magnoliopsida; order Lamiales; family Lamiaceae; genus Salvia; species Salvia rosmarinus. Next base: position 7,936 of record JAODLM010000695.1, read on the forward strand.
TTCTGTTATTTTTGATAGTGGTGTTTCTATCATAAGAAATGACGGTTATCTCGTGTTGGCACTTTATATAATTCGCTTTATACTATTTCGCAAAACATAATACCTATAACTATGTCAGATCTTCATCAAACCCTAAAAGAGAAAGTTCTTCATGAAGATGACACCACTTTTCTCTGGCATCTTAGATTAGGTCACATCAATCTAAATAAGATCCAAAGACTGGCTAAGAATGGAGCGTTGGGTAATCTCATGGTTACTCCGCTCCCGATCTGCGAATCACATATAGAAGGTAAGATGTCGACCGGCACCCTTCAAAGCGAAGGGTTATAGAGCCAAAGAAATGTTGGAGTTAGTCCATTTCGACTGTGGACCGATGTCCACACAAGCTCGTGGAGGGTACGGTATTTTGTCACTTTCATCGACGATTACTCGAGTGCGGATACGTATACCGCTTCACCGCAAGTCCGAATGCTTTGAGAAATTCAAAGAGTTTAAGGCGGAAGTGGAGGCGAAGCTAGGTAAGAGTATCAAGTCATCATGATGCGATCGCGGTGGCGAATACCTCAAGAACGAGTTTATGGACTATCTAGTGAAGTGTGGGATTACATCTCAACAAGACTTCACCGGGCACGCCACAACAAAATGGTGTGTCGGAGCGAAGAAATAGGACTCTTTTGGAAATGGTTAGATCTATGATGAGTTATGCTACATTGCCTATTTCGCTACGGGGTATGCCTTAGAAACCATGCATACTTGCTGAATCTAGTACCTTCCAAGTCACCGAAAAGACCCTTCGAGTTGTGGTTTGGGCGCAAGCCTAGTTTAAGCCACATAAGGATATGGGGCGATCCGGCACATGTCTTTGAACAAGAAGGTCGACAAGTTGGAGGCTAGATCCGACGCAAGGCTGTTTATCGCTATCCTAGAGGAACGAAGGTGGTTTATTCTATAGTCCAAGGATCGGGAAGGTCATTATTAGCACTAATGCTCGATTCTTAGAAGAGGACTACATGAAAATCATAAATCAAAGTTGAAATCATTCTTCAAGAATTAGAAGATGATTGTATTCCACCACCGATTAGGCCAAAGTGCGAGATGTCGAGTCTAGTGGGAGGATCGACACCGATACTTCAAGAAATGAAGTGGGTCGAGTTCCACCGAGATACCGACCGCATGAGTGGTACCTACCCGACCAAGTTGTGCAAGATAGAGAACCACAAGTTTCGCACCCACCATTGCCATAGTGCTGTAGAGATCTGTCAGTAGTGGGAGGTTGTTCGTCAACCCGAGCGATTTATGTTCGTGGGACAATCTTGGATATAGTCCCGTGAAACGAACAAGCAATAATCGACCCATGGACATACAGGAGGCGATACAAGACATTGATGCAAGATTATGGCACCGCTATGGACTTAGAAATGGAGTCCATAACGGCTATGGATGTATATGAAAAGACACTCTACCGGATGGCAAGGAAGCCATAGGTAGTAAGTGGATATCAAGAGGAAGAGATTCCGATGGAGAGGTTTCGCTTTTAAAGCCGTGCTTGTGGCGAAAGGGTACTCTCAGTTGAGGGAATCGATTTCGATGAGACCTTTCGCTTGTGCAATGCTCAAGTCCATCGTAATTCTTCCGCCATAGCACCCACTCGAACCTAGAGGTTTGGCAAATGGATGTTAAAACCGCTTTTCTAAACGGTTACCATGAGGAAGGTAGAGACATCTATATGCAAGAACCCGGTTATGTGGTGAAGGGTGAAGAGCATCTAGTATGGAAGCTTAAGAAGTCCATTTATGGACTTAAGCGTGCCTCCCGTCATGGAACTTACGCTTTGACGAGGTGGTCAAGTCCCATGGATTTACCCAAATGCCTAGCGAGAGTTGTGTGTATCGGTTAGATGTCAACGGTGATGTGGTATTTCTTGCACTTTATGTAGATGACATCCTTCTAGTTGGCAACAACGGAAACTGATTATCGACGTAAAGTTGGCTATCCGATCGGTTTGAATGAAAGACTTAGGAGATGCAGCGTACATTCTTGGGATCAAGGTTTACCGAGATCGCAAGAAGAAAATGTTGAGCTTATCTCGGGCGTCTTACATCGATCTCGTGATTACTCATTTTAGTATGCGCACCGCCAAGAAAGGATTGCTACCTTTCACCATGGCGTTCCTTTATTCAAGACGCAACACCCATGACCGCAAAGGAGATAGAGGAAATGAGACAAGTTCCTTACACTTCCGTCGTAGGAATTCTCATGCACGCAATGCTATGCATTTAACTAAAAGAAAACTTTGGGTGGAATATTTACATTATGTCGACTATCTTCACTTTCAATAGCCCGATATCTCGCTATGCGGTGGCATAGTAGCTAGATATCGCCTAACCTCGGACAAGCTCATCGACCGCAGAAAGCTCATAGGTTAATACTCAAGCACCGAAAGGACCTCGAGATTATAGGCTAGTTTACCATGCGAGATAGTCTAATGCCTTTAGGTTATACTGCACTCGGATTTCAAGTCGACCGTGATGAAAAAAGTCAACCTCGGCTATGTGTTTACCTTGAGGTGGAGCCAGATCTGGCGGAGTGCAAAGAAATGATGTATCGGACTCTACCATGGAAGTTTCGAACATGTAGCCGTTTGAAGGCTACTAAGGAGGTGGTATGGTTCAAGAACTACCTCGAGGATCTAGATGTGGTACTGGTTTGCCCAAGAGTATCATAGTTTCATCGTGATAACTCGGTGCAATGGCAAACTCGAAGGAACCACGGACCCACAAGCGACCAAACACATAGATAGAAAGTACCATGTCATACGAGAAATCGTTAGGCGAGGGACGTGCTGATTGCAAAGATTGATAGGACGGATAACCTAGCGGATCCATTCACTAAAGCTGCCGCAAATAAGTTCACGTCGGGGACGTTGAGGGCTCGAATTGCGCTTAGATGGCACCCACTTAGAAAGGAAACTTTTGTATAAGTGGGAGAAGCAAAGTGATGGTTATGTGTAATAGCTAGTAGAGAGACACATTGTATACTAAAAGTTTGCTTTAGTGTGGGAGATTGTCGATTGTATAATGAAAGCGTTTGGTTGAGCTTGTATACAATGTTTCCTGTTACCACTATTACAATCTCCTATCTGCTTTTGAATACTTGATTGCATATATCCATGTCCCCTTATCTCATATATAAGTTAGATCATACGGTGTGTAGAAGATCACGTAAGTCCGTATGATTGGTCGTTTAATGAGATATAAAAGTTTCACAACCGAGACAACTTCGTGACGAGTTGTCGGTATAGTCTAGTATAGATAAAGTGACTTGACTTGGTTACTTGTCTATGCCGGATGCGTCTCGACGTATTGAAGGATCACGAAGAGATGTGTTCTTCTATCTCGACCGTCGTGAAGAACCAAGATCTCGGTGACTTACGATGATCTAAACCTCGATAAGGTATTAGGTGAGTATGAGTTCTTGACCATCACTTTGACTTGTTATGGGTGAGGTTATATGTTCTAACCCAAGATTCTCCGCATCTTGGGTGGTGGCGATCTTGATGTCACGCTAGTTATCTCAGACGAGTCACCGTATCCGTTTAGGATGATGACGTCCCTTAAGGAGCTCAAAGGTTTATTGTACTAAACCCCGCAGTTGAGTTAGCTCAAGTAAAATAATAAGGTTGAGTGGTACTACTTGAGAATTAAAGATATTAATTATTTTAGCAAATGTAATGCTCTAAATAATTAATGGACGCTCGATATCTTAAATATGGGGATCAGAAATGTCTAAGTGCAAGCCCGACTCACCTTCTCGTAATAAAGGGTAAGTCGACATTTATTCTCTAGTGGCATGAATGAATGTTTATAAATTAATTTATGTTCAATGAACATAAGATAATTAATTTATTTGAGGCCCATCTTTATTCCTCGCATTTGATCCTCGGGCCGGCCTATCCAAAGTCCGTAGCTTCAATGAAATCGGCGCCCCTATATGCTCTCTAAGGATAGATTTTATTCTCTTTATCCTATAAGGATATTATTATATTTATGGATATGCATGGATCCTTTCCTTATGGGATTATGGTAATGCATTATAAATATAAGGTAAGAGATAAAGTTTAGGTTAATCCTTAATTATCCACAAGCATATTTTCGAGAATCTCATAGTTCTCTTGAGAGGATTTTTCAAAATTGTGTGAGAAAGAGAGGTGATTTTCCAAGCATTCTCCATAGTCGCCCTCACTCGGCGCTGGAGATTGGGCAACCGGATACGATCCGGAAGGTCAAAGCACGAGTCCGATCCGTTCGATCCATTTTTCTCGCTCCATCGACCTCTTCGGATCCAAAGGTAAACACGAGAAAACCCTACGTGTTGCAATTAATTAAATAGACGCATGCTAGGAATATAATCAATGTATGGTGAATTAAATATCCAAGATAGATCCTCGGGGAGAGGGCTAGACAGATGTCATCCCTACATTTACAAGGCATAATATTTTACAAAAAGAGCTATTGCATCGTGGTTAAATTCGAGAAAATTTCATTAGTTGACCGTAGTCAAGGGAGAGAATAAGCTTATAACGCAAGCTATTGGACACCACATAATGAAAAATAAACAAATAAAACAAAGCGTGATGAAGAAGAATGACTAAATAAATAATACAAATCATTCCAACTATAAAAGAATCTCTTCAACAATAACAGGAAGAATTATGTATAGCGAGAAACATATTATGAGTTGAAATTATGGCAAGACTCCCACTAAAATATGATTAATTAGTCCACCATTTTTTTAATTAACACTCTTAATTATCATCCAAAATTTTCAATTTTAACTATCAAAATCATTCTTCACGTGTCCGTCCCGAAATTAAAATCACGTTGAAACCGATTATGTACTTTAGATTTATAACATTTTCGTGAATCACATTTAAAAAAAGACATAAGAAAATTTTAATATAATGGTCTCGACAAAACAATAGTGGATCATAAATAATATTTAATTTGTAACCGATATTCCATTTTATTACATAATTTTTATTGTTATTATTATCGTTAAATGTAAATAAGAACCAAATCTACACATATTTAATACGAACGATTCGACTTCTAATTTAGCATATCATGATAAAAATTAAAACAATCTATAACTACTAACAAAAGAGTAAATATAAGTGTGTTACAAATTAAACATATATTATAAAATAACGCACTTATAGTAGAATAATGCATACTTGATATAATAAAATCGTAAAATTTTGTAAAGGTTATTGTAACCATCCAATACTTAAACTAAGTCTCAATACCTATTTCTTAATAGTGTGAGTGGCATTAATTGCTAAATATCATTATCAACAAGGAGACAAACTTATTGAACCTTAAACATCATTTTCAACATAAGGATATAAATATTATCAAATTAACTATCACTTAGTCCGAAATAAACCAACATATTTGAATGTAAATCAATAATACCGAAAGTCTTGAAAATACACCCGCCTCGATCATCGTGAACCAATTTTCAATCGAAACCCGATGGTTCATGACCTTCTCGAATCGACTCAAGAATCACATGTGCAACATCATGCGATGGACATAAAATCCTACAATCGAGTTAAAAATAATATACATTATATTCAAATAAGTACAATTGAGTTAAAATAATCTAATTAAACTATAGGTACCCATTCACAATAGTCAAGGTTCTTCTTCCCCATCGCCCGATCCGCACCACCGCTTCGACCTCTCCTCCACCTATCGTAAGTCCTCCTACCGAGGCGCCAACTCTTCATCCGGGAGGTAGATGCGAAATATTCCTTTATCACTGACCGACTCTCTACCTCGTCCTCGAATCACATCCGAAAATAGATTTGATGCGTTACTTTAATAATTTTTATTCTTCAAAAGTTATCAATTGTCTTTGAATTTGGTTTACATAGTCGCTTGTTTAAACATTGTCATTGAAAAGTTACATCTACAATATCTTTCAAGGTAATTCTTGTTTCTTTTCCTATAAAGCTTTTGACAATAGATTCGTTGAAATGTTATATCTTTGAGAGAAACTTACTTTCTTATGCTTGAATGGTTGTTCGGTTGTATTTTAGGCTTATACTTCTAAATTTGCGGTTTGATGTTGTATTCATTGATGTGTCCTATCGCATGATAATATTTGAATATTTTTGCTTATCACCGATGTGTACACATTCATTATCTAATTGTTATATCTGTGTCGAGTATCTAGTCCTCGACCATGGTTCGAGGCATCCAAATCAAAATCTCGAGTAGAGAATTGTTATGTTTTGACTTGTAATGCATTAGTAAAGTGGGAGAAGAGGTAATGGTTCGTGAATTGTTGTGCTATCTTGTTATACTCGATAGCCGTAATAGAGAAGCAATGGTTGTAGCAAAAAGATGATCCGCTCGGACGGCAACAAAAAAGAGAGAGAGAGAGAGAGAGAGAGAGAGGTCCTGGGTATTGATTATACCTTGAAAGTCAAATTGCGGAGAAGTGCATCACCGCAGCAAAGATAATTCGACCCTATTCATCTCCATCATAATCATCATCATTCAATGTATTATCATTTTCCGATTCGATAATTCATATGAATCGATTCGACAATTCATCATCTTCGATCGATTCGTCATCCGCTTCTTCTATGTCTATCAAAGTGCCGTGGGGATGAACTCGTGTCATGTCATCATCAACCACTACACTTGTAATTCAAGGCATTTCATCCTCTTAAAATGGCTGAGGACTATCGAACTAGATGATTCTATCCGAGACTTCCACATTAGCTCTCGCTTTAATTTTGCATACATCCCACCAATCCTATGTAGATTGTTTTAAACTCGGATAAGGACAATAGTATACTTGAACGGCTTGTGTGGCAAGGACAAACGGTTCATACTTATTATACCTTCATCTATAATTCACAGAAACCAATTTGTATTCGGGATGCATCGATGTCCCCAATCGTGATGGATCAAACCACTCGCATCTAAACATTGTTACGGTCTTCATAGGTAGCCCATGGTATTCCAACTCACAAACCTCCAAGAATCGCCCATAAAATCGAGTTCATTCTTATTCGCACCATAAGTTTCACCTTTAATGCACACACCATCGCTCATGGTGGCTCTTTGTGTCCCATGCTCTAACGTGTGAAATTTATATCCATTTATGTAGTACCACGGATACGCCTTAATCATTTGAGAAGGCCCTTTGCTAAATCCAATATGAATGGATTGACGACATTGTTGGTATGGTCTTTGACCTAAATCCAACAAATCAATAAACATCTATCAACTGACCGATTAAATATTACAAAAGGTTCTCGTTAATGGGATTATATACTCACATATGTATCAAACCAATGTGAGAAGTTTCGTCGATTTCCTTTTGAATCTCGTATAGGAGATCCGTGGATGTAATCTTTTCAAGAAATCGATAAACAAACTTCAAAATAAATAGTTATAATTAGTATTTAAATAGTTATACTAAATGAAAGTTATACAACGTGAAATTATAAATACTTACTTTAAATACATGTCCGTAACTTCAACGCAATTCAATAGCATATATAATCGAGCAAAGATCATACTCACTGAATCTAGATATCTCTTCGACATTTTCCAAAAGGGCGCCCACCTTGCTTCAATATCGAAAGCATATCCGGAAGTCTTCATGCTTAATATCTCCCAACATTATAATTACGAGGCACATTCTTATGTTTCGCTCTTAAGTGACCCTCAAAATAATGAGAACAGAATGTTGATGCTTTCTACTAAGTACGCCTTGCAAATAGAACCCTCCACTCGAGCTTTATTTCTCACGTTGTTTTCAACTTACGTAAGTATCTATCAATGTATATAAAAAGATTAATAGTTATATGTTTATATTTATACATATGGACAACAAGCATTAAAGTGGTCGTTTACCTTTCAAATGGATACATCCATCCGATTGAACGAATCCGCAATACGAGCTTCATCTCGCTAGATGGACTGGTAGATGTTCCATTGAATCGAAGAAACTAGGAGGAATATATGCTCGAGCTTGCATAAAATGACCGAATATTTTCAAGTTTGCACATGTCCTCAAGTTTGATGTTTCGAGAGGTCAAATCTTTGAAAAATAAACTTAATTCCGCTATCGCTTCCAAACATTAGCGGAGAATTTCTCGAAATGCAATCGGAGTATCTGTTGCATAAAAACATGGCGGTCGTGACTCTTCATCCCAAACATCTTCAATTTGGTCATGTATACACATCCGCCCATATTTGAGACATACCCGTCTGAAATCTAAGACCTTTCACCCATTCGCACAAGACTTTTTCTCATGTTTGTCAAGTGTGTAAGAAGCTTTTGATACTTGCTCGTCGACTCATTCATCTTCAACTCGTCTATTGCGGTACAAATTAAGTTCTTCTCGATTTGCTCGTATCTTCGTCTTACACCGAATATTCATCACGGTGTTGAACACATTATCAAATACATTCTTCTCTATGTGCATGACATCCAAATTATGTCGAATCAAAAGAGAACTCGAGACGGTAAATCCTGAATATACTCCGCCCTCCAACCACTACCAAAATATTTGGAAATACTAATATTTATTGCATCACTACCCATTTCACCACCTTCACTAGTCCCATTCCTTCAATCCTAGATAATAGTTCTTCTCCGATAGCGCTCAGTGGACTACTAGTAATCACCGTATTCTTTCTCGAATCCTCTTCTATCCCTTCCGAATTGGTGATTGGGATTTAAAACTTCGATGATTATCAAACCACGATCGCTACCACTTTTGGTAAAGTAAACGCTCAAGATCCTCCATGCAATGTGGACAAGCTAACCTTCCAACTGCACTCCATCCGCACAACATAGAGTACGCAGGAAAGTCACTAATTGTCCAAAGCAATGCAGCACGATCTGAAAATTTTGTTTCAATGAGACATCATAGGTAAGAACACCCGCTTCCCACAAATCTACTAACTCAAATTAATGGTCGCAAGAACACATCAATCTTTTCTTTTGGATTACGTGGCCTCGCACTAGAATTGTGAGAAACATATATTGTTCCTTCATACACATCCATGGAGGAAGATTATAAGGAGTAACTATAACGAGCCATGAAGAATATTGTTGTCCTGATTGACCAAAAGGTTGGAAACCATCAATCGAAAGACCCGATCTAACATTACGAATCTCGATTCAAATAAAAGAAACTTCATGTTCAAATGCTTCCATGCAGTGTGTCCACGGACGGCACATGACCCCATCATCACGACGATGCATGCCAACGATATTCTCCGTGTAGCCTCGGATGCATACAACCTCAGAATGAGGAGTAAGAGGAAAATAATACATCTTCTTACATGGAATTTGTGATTTCTTTCAGTTTCGATGCTCGATTATTGCTCTTGAAACGTGGATGCTCACAAACTTTACATCTCGTCAATTCCAATCTTGTCGCCAAGAAATCATGCAATTATGTGGACAACAATCTATCTTGTGCACAGCAATCTCACGCCACGAACAATTTCTTCGTCTTTGTAGAAGTCATCAGTACAAGATTACCATCCGATTTGTCTCTTTCATGAGTTCCATTATTTGATCAAACCTTTCTCGGATATATTATTCTCGCCTTTCCAACTCGAAGTCGAGCCACAACAGATAATTGTGAATGGTTTGAGCAACTCGCCACAACGGTTTATCGACTGTCGTCCAACATGTCGTAAAATTTTGTGCCTCAAGATTTGGTTCCTCTTCGTGCTCGGCAAAGTTAAACCGAGGACCAGCGGATCCATTACCATCGTCGTCGATACGCTTGATTGAGGTTCGGGGTGATACCGCATCGCGGATCTATACTCACATTTGTCTCCCTCGAAAGATCCAGTGTTATAATTGGAACAAATCCAAATTTCAAACGTGATATCGCACGGTATCTTGTACTTGATAAGGTATATTATCGCACTCTTACAAGGACACTTGATCTTTCCCCATCCATGAACGATAGTTGATTACTAGCAACTCAATGAAGTTTTCAAGTCCATGAAGAAAATCATGATTTAATCCACCACAGTACTAAAACGCTATACATCCATTCACACCGACTCATCACGAGGAAGTGGAAATGGATTACGAAGGAGAGCAAATGTTCTGTCCATAGGAAATGGGATTCGGAAGTGAGAAGCAAATCTGGGAGATGAATGTTCGCAAATGTTGGGAGATGAAGTGAGAGGTAAATGTTCGAGTACCAACTACTAAGCCCGACTTTAATAGTTCAACTATAGAAATAATATTCTACATCATAGTACATTTGGTTAATGATTCGAAGTACATTTGTAAGAGGAGAATTTAGGTGAAGAGAGATGCCGATAACTCTATTTATCGGTAAATAGAGGTATCGGCATAATTTTCTAATGTTTGGTTATGTTAGATATTTAGACGCAAAAGGCAAGATACTCATATTCGATCCAAGTCTATTTCACGCTTCATAAACAAAAAGGTTCTCACGTTATAGAAATAGAAATGCACCAGACATATACTATATAAAAGTAACACGGATGCATGTCAACATGAAACTAATTTGTTGAGGTATAAAATCGATGACAAATATAAATCACCAAATAGAAAAAGTTCACACATGATTAGTCTTATTTCTCTTTGATAAAGAGTAGCATCAAAAAAATTCCTCTCTACCCCTTCACGTGTGGGACATGTGATGTAAATGATCACAACATTAATATATATAGCAATACATATAAATATTAATGGCGTGATCACCACATCACATGTGAAGGGTTAGAGAGAATTTTCATGATTGCTACTTTATCAAAGAGAAATAAGACTAATCATGTGTGAACTTTTTCACTGGGAATATGCAAAAGATTCATAACTTAACAGTAATCCTTTATAAACAATAAAATTATATTTGCGGCACCAATTTATTCCATACATTAAAATCCAAATATACTCATTAAATAACCAAGTATAAATTCTTATGGCACTTAAAATCCAACATACTCGTTAAATAAAAAATATTGAGATTGAGAATGTGATTTTGCTACATATCTTTCAATATACGTGTCATTTAATTTATGAAAAAATTGACCAACTCCATCGAAAGGGCACTATTCTATCTTACAATTTCGTGGATGAGATAAATTGGAACCATTGTTAGAAAACGCTTGAGGCTTACGCTTGAGGCCCGCCTCAAGGTGGCGTTGTCAAAAAGTATCGAGGCTTAAGCCTTTTCCGTTGTCCATGAGGCTTGAGCCCCAGAGGGCCGAGGCGCGCCTTAGTGCTAAGCGCCTCAGTGCTTCGAGGCTTAAGCCTCGCAAATTTCATCTTTTACAAAATTTCAAGTTGTTTTGGGCTAATATTTAGAACTCAAATAAAATTAAACAAAAATTTCATACTTGTTAAGTCTTAATTTTTAAAACCCAATATTCAATTAAACATTCAACCTTAGCAGAATTATATTTAAAAGACAAAGAGAGAATCCACAATGACTCCTAAAAAATAGAAACTTGCTCTCTCTCATCTCGCCACCTCCTATTCTCACCAACCACATTCAAAATTGGAAGATGAGGACATTGATGGTCAATTTAGTTGAGGAGGTGGAGAGCTTGTCTTAATCTCGGATTTTGGAATCAATTCTCATCTAGTTAAATAACACTTACATGTAACTATCGATAATCAAATATTCAAATGTATGCTAAGTTGTTGTCACGAGGATTAATAACTATCGTATAATCAAATATTCGATAAATAATATGAACATCCATTTGCATCCAATATACCAATACATACCAATATACCAATACATACCAATATGAACATCCATTTGCATCAAATCATTTAATTATACATCCAATATATCAATACATACCAATACATAACAATATGAACATCCATTTGCATCAAATCATTTAATTATACATCCAATATACCAATACATACCAATATATACAAATACATACATATAATTCCATAAATTCATGTATAAATCAACAAATACATATATACAATACAAATACATATATATATACTCATACCGGATGGAATATGGTGGCGGAATTGGCGGCAATTGTGGTGGCGGCAATTGGTCAAGGTTGGGGGGCGGTACATGTTGGCGTCATGGCGTGGCTAATGGTGAGGCGGGGCAGCGTAATGTGAGGGCTACGACGAGGCGATGTAATGGGGGGCGGGGATGTACATAACAAGGGGGAGGGTTCTAATTTAGGTTCAAGAATGAAATGGGAAGAAGACCAGTATGAAATATAAGATTTTAGCGATGGATTAGCGACGGCAATTTCGTCGTTATATTTAAAACACTCTAGCGACGACTTAACGACGAAAAAAGGCATTAACGATCGACAAAGTTAACGGCGAAAATAATTCATCGTTAAAATATGCTAAAAAATTAAATGGTAAAATTAGTTAATATAACGACGGATTCATCCGTCGTTAACACCTCGACGGACTAACGACTCAATATTCCATCGCTGTAATTCTCGACGTAAAAAAAAAATTAATATTAACGATTTTAATCTATGCCGTCAGTAAAATTTATTTAGAATAAATAAAACTAAAATAATATTAACGACTAATAAACCGTCGTAATAATAATTAAAAAATAAATAAAATCCGTTAATTTACTGACGGATCGATGGTTATTTAAAGTATACAAAAAAAATAAAAATCGTTAATTTAACGACGGATTGTGTCCGCCGTTAAATTCAACGACGGATCAACGACGACAATGCCGTCGTTATATGTTCGCCAAATAGTACCGCCAAATTGCGCCTCAAATACGCCGCAAGTCCGTCGTTATTTTATTTCGTTTGTGTTACGTCATTTGATGACGACCCAAATTTTAACGTCGCTAATCCGTCATTTGTTGGCGTTTTTTGTAGTGATTGATACCCTAGAATTCATAACTCTATATTGATAATCCGAGAAAATCATAACCAAAGTGGGCGTTGCACGAATCCATATAGAAATCTCAATCTTGATTGTAGTTGTATGGATCTTCCAAACGAATAGTATTTCTTTAGGGTTTCAGATAGAACGCTGCGAAGGAATGCAGATTACAGATTTTCTCACCGTCGTTTGGGGACCATAACCCTACTTATATAATAAGTAATTAAAACTAGATTTGCAATTTGGTCCCTCAACAAAATACAAATCTCTTTATGGTATCTACACAATTAATTTCATGATTAATTAATATCCTTTAATCCATAATATTTCCTTAATAGACCACGTTAATTGGATTACTAAAAGACAATATGCATATTTAATTTAACATATGTAAGTCCCATTAAGATTTTCCAACAATCTCCCACTGACTACATATGTTACCGAACAAACATGCATCACCCATGAGCTCAAACTTTCTTTGTCACATATAAGGATATTCTCAAGCAATCTCGTCCATTGATCATATTGGTATAGGACTAAAGAGGCCATCATCACTTTAAGCGTGACTAGACCCATCAAGAATCACGAATACTAATATAATCAAATGACATAGATCAATCATAGATCGTAGTATCGATATTATATGCAATGTGATCTAACATATCTATTTCCAATTGTCCACCTTATTCCTCGGTGAGATCAATAATAATAATAAAATGACAGAGTGCAATAATCAATTACTTTATGTCCATGCGAAAAATACCAAAATACACAAATGATTCCAAAATAAACTATAAAGCATTAATATATTACGATCCCACTAAACCAAAGTATCCTCAAGCAATAACACCCCATTTGAGTCATGTGCCCATGAAAGACCTTGGTGTCAATCCCTTTGTTAGCGGATCCGCAATCATCGAGTCTGTCCTATATGCTCTATAGCAATCGACCACTCTGCACTCTTTCCTTCACAACCGTGTACTTAATGTCAATGTGCTTTGACTTAGTAGAACTCCTGTTGTTGTTGGAATATAGCTTCTTGAGTTATTGTCACAATATAAATTTAATGGTCTTTCAATATTTCCAACAATGCATGACCTCAAAGGACAAGATTTCGAACCATATTCCTCGACCGACGCCATAACATGCCACGACTCACGCCATGGTAGAAGGTGCTACAAGTGTCTTCTTAGCACTTCTCCATGAAACGGCTCCCACCAATAGAAAACGTAACTCAAGTAGATCTTCTACTATCTCGCATCCAAAGAAAATCGAATCGAATACCCAATGATCTCAGCCTGATCTGATTTTCTGTATGTAAGCATGAAGTCTTTTGTTCTCTGCAAATACCTTAAAACCCGTTTGGCTGCTTTCCAGTGATCCATACCAGGGTTACTTAAATATCTTCCCAATATACCAACAACAAATTATATATCTGGCCTTGTGCAGACCTGAGCATACATTAGACTCCCAACAACTGAAGCATATGGGATCTTTTCCATTTCCTTAATTTCCAGATGATTTTTAGGACACTGATTGAGACTAAACTTGTCTCCTTTAGCTATAGGGTTATCAATTGGTTTGCAATTCTGCATGCCAAATCTTTGTAGCACTTTTTCAATATACCCCTTTTGTGACAATCCAAGAATACCTCGAGAACGTTCTCGGTGTATTTGGATTCCTAATACAAAAGAAGCTTCCCCAAGATCTTTCATCTTAAAATTCTTTGATAGAAATTCCTTGGTTTCGTGCAACAGTCTTTTGTCATTTGTGGCAAGCAAAATGTCATCTACATACAAAACCAGGAAAATACATTTACTCCCACAGAACTTTTGGTACACACAATCATCAACAATATTAGCCTCAAATCCGAACGAGACTACCACCTGATGAAATTTGTGGTACCATTGACGGGAAGCTTGCTTGAGTCCATAGATGGATTTCTTTAATTTCCAAACCATAGTCTTTGGGTCTCCAACCACAAAATTTTCTGGTTGCTCCATATAAATTGTCACTTTAATGTCACCATTGAGAAATGCTGTTTTCACATCCATCGATGTAAACAAGATCAAAATGTGCAACCAATGCCATAATTGTTCTCAAAGAGTCTTCGAGGAAACCGGAGAAAGTCTCTTTGAAATCAATGTCTTCACTTCGAGTATATCCTTTTGCTACAAGATTAGCCCTATATCGTTCTACATTACCTACCGAATCCTCTTGGTTTTAAAATCCATTTGCAACCAATAGGTTTCACACCGAGGTAATGGAACGATATCCCATACATTATTTTCTAACATCGACTGCATCTCAATCAAAGCATCATTCCACATTTCGTAGTTTGAGATTGCATGGCTTGTCGATAATTGATAGGATCATTTATCATCAATCCATTATTTTCCTCACATTCTTGAAGATATACTTCGTAATCATTCGGAATGACATTTCTCCTCTCTCTAGTGGATTTTCTTAATTGCATTGGCTCTTGAGGTTGTTGAGTTTGATCTTGTTGAATGACTTGATCAACTAGAGTTTGATCTTGTTGAATAACTTGATCAACCGGAGTTTGATCTTCTTGGATAACTTGATCATTCAGAGTGGGGATATCCTCAACATCATCCTGTTGAGGTTCTGAATCTGCTTCTCGAGTAACGATGTGAATAGGAGCCTCTGCGTTACTAGAAGCGCTTGTAGAAGTCAAATCAATCCTCCTCAAAGTTAATATCTCTAACTTAATTTCTCCCCAAAGCTCAACATCCTCAAAAATACCGCAGCCCGCCTCAAAAATGATTTTTCCAAGTGGGATCGTAAACTTGAAACCCTTTGATCTCTTTGGGTAACCAATAAAATAGCGCTAATTGTTTTGGAGTCCGCTTTTTTCATTTGGCTTATAAGGCCCAGCCTCACCGACATCCCATACATGCAAATGATTTAGACTAGGCTTTTGCCCATTCCAAAGTTCATAAGGTGTTTTAGCAATTTGCTTTAGTTGGTACCTGCTGAGAATATAAGCTGCAGACTCTAGTCTTCTCCCCGAGTGATTCTCGTAGAGACGAATGACTAATCATACTTCTCACCATATCCTTTAGAGTTCTGTTGCCTTTCAAAGAACACCATTCATGCTAGGTGTTCCTGCATGGTGTCTTGTGGGACAATTCCACATTCCTCTGGAAGAGAGCAAAAGGCCCTGACGTTGTTCTCCGAACCATCATATCTCGCTATAGTACTCACCTCCACGGTAAGATTTGACAGTTTTAATTCTTTTGTTGAGTTGATTCTCAACTTCACCTTAAAAATTTTGAACATGTCCAAGGCTCGATTTTTATGAATTAGATATAGGTACCCAAATCGTGAGTAATCGTTTATAAAAGATATAAATATCGCTGACCATTCCAAGAAGCCTTAGGAAATGGCCCACAAATATCTGTATGTATCAATTGTAAGACGTCTGTAGCTCTGTTGGCACCCAATCTCTTTATTTTGGTATGTTTTCCTTTGATACACTCGACACAAACATCAAGGTCTGAAAAATCAAGTGCATCCAATATACCATCTGACACAAGTCTCTCAATTCTGGTTTTTGAGATATGACCTAAACGCTTATGCCATAATTTTGCTGAATTTTGTTTACTTATTTTTCGCTTAGTACCTCTTGATTCAACATGCAAGGATTCATTATATGAAGGCACAATATCAAGCATATATAGATTGTCATAGACATTTAATGAACCACCACCAACTATATTGGAATTTAATGAAAGACAAAACTCAGAATTTTTAAATGAACAAGAATAACCATATTTGCCAATAAGGAAATAGAAACCAAATTCGCCTAAATGACGGTACAATAAAAGTGTCTTTCAAATCCAAAAATATCCGGATCTTAACAACCAATCTAAAATGCCCAATCGCCTCCACTTCCACCGATTTGCCATCTCCCACATAGATGTATCTTTCACCATCGGTTGGCTTTAGCTCGTAACCCCGCATTGAATCACTTATGTAGTAGTTGCACCGAATCTAACCACCAAGTGTTTCTAGGTAATGAAGCTAAATTGACTTCAATGCACTGCAGTAAGAAATGTATCTTTCTTCTGGCCAAGCAATCAGATTTGGTACAATCTTTCTTCATGTGTCCAGTTTTCCACAAAAGAAACAACCTTTAGAATCAATTTTCAGCATTTTGTTTCTTTTATGGTGGACCATCAACCTTAGCACTTTCCCAACGCCAAATTTTCTTTGCCCTTGTCTTTAGAAGACTAGCCATTGAGCAATTTCAGTTCTTTCATGCTTGACCTTCTTCTTCTTGCACACAATATGAAATGAGCTCATTAAGAGTCCACTTCTCTTTAGCGCTTATAATTGACCTTAAATCGACCGAATTGTGCGAAAGAGATATCAAAACTAAATGCACGAGTAAGTCATCGACACCCTCGAGCTTTAGTGCCTTTAGCTTTGAAGCAATGTGAGACATCCGTAAGATGTACCCTTATGTTTCCTTACCCTTATACTTTAGTGAGATCAAGTTAGCTAAAAGCGTGCTTGTCTCGCCCTTATCGCTTTTACAAAACGTTTTCAATCTTTGCAAGGTACTCACCGTCGTAGTAATTTCATCGTGTCGTGCCTCGAAGGCTTCGGAATGCCAGCAATGATCATTAGACTAACGCGATTTGAGCGATCCCACTTCTCAAAATTCCGCTTTTCCTCGCCAGAACTTGCATCCGCCGAGGAGCGGATTTTTCAACTCTTAGCGTAGTCTAGATCCATGCGACCCAAAATGATCGTAACATTTTCTTTCCAATCCTTGAAGTTCAACCCATTAAGCATGAGAATGTTGTTGGTATTAGCGAGATATAAAGTAGCGACATCATAGTGAACAGAGAACAAAATAAAAATCAACTTTTGCTCACATAATTAAACAACAATTAATCATAAAATTCAAATAAGAAGATAACATCTCGAGAAACCCGCATAACATTAATATCAAGTCCGTGGACGATATTAACTTATAAATAGGTCCCTCTGTAGTGATCAAATCGACAATAAGTCATGTCAAACAATTGTGATCCCGTGGAATGACAAATTATTCACATGGATTACCATAAAATTGTCACGATTTACCACCACAAGTGTTTATGAAATTAAACCAAGCATTAACCTTCCCATAGGCGGCTAATACTGCATGAATATACACTCACACAACCATCTTAATATTCTTAATAAATAAATTTTACAAGAGAGGTCATTTGTGGCGACATCTTATTTCAATTTATTTATCTCGAATATTAATAAATCAAATAGGAACATGAGATGTATCAAACAAATTTAAAATTAAATGATTAATTTTAAACAGAATGTGGGAAACAAAATTGAATAACCGAAAATTTTCAAATCAATGTAATTCAAATAATTTTTCAAAGTCTTTATTTAATATAAACACCAAAACAACATCACTAAGCTATTCTGACATTCGTACCAAATAATTAAGAATTCAAATTCATCTTGATTAATACGTATTCAAATAATAAAGATGGGATAACTACAGATTTCAATAACTAATGTATCTCATCTCGCACGTTAATCAAGATGAGATAACTACAGATTTCATAAAACCACAAATTATGATAATAATGGCAGCCATCGATATTTTCGGCACTTAATTATGGCTTTCAATAAAACTATTGAACTGTCGCGGACTAATTAAATAAACAAATTATGAATCCATTGAACTGAATCAATATCACGCATATCGAAGCATAATTTATACCATTGAACTGAATCCATAAATAATCAACTATGATTATAGTTCTGCACAAATTTCAATTCTCGCCCAAACAGAATCCATTATTGAAACATTGAAATTCTCCACAATAATATGAGAACATATTCGGTAAACATATCGCAATATTTTTCGGAGTTTAATAAGAAATAAAAAATAAATGCCGGTTGCATTCAATTCACCGAGACTTAATCCAAAAAATAAACAATCAATAATTCTTAGATAATCATTTATAGAGTGGCTCTGATACCACTTGTTAGAATTATATGCACATAATAGGGTATTCCAATTATCAATTGATACCCTAGAATTCATAACTCTATATTGATAATCCGAGAAAATCATAACCAAAGCGAAGCGCACTCGAATCCATATAAAATCTTGAATCTTGATTGTGGTTGTATGGATCTTCCAAACCAACAAGATTTCTTTAGGGTTTATGTATGAAACGCTGTAGGCGAACGCAGATTCTAGATTTTTCTCTGCTGTCGTTTGGAGACCATAACCATACTTATATAATAAGTAATTAAAACTAGATTTGCAATTTGGTCCCTCAACAAAATACAAATCTATTTACTGTATCTACACAATTAATTCCATGATTAATTAATATCCTTTTAATCCATAATATTTTCTTAATAGACCACTTTAATTGGATTACTAAAAGATAGCTATGCATATTTAATTTAACATATGTAAGTCCAATTAAGATTTTTCCAAAAGAAAAGTCTTTGTCGTCTTGGGTCAACTGGTTTTGTTTTGATCGGATAATAAACGCGTTTGCTGATAGACTTGTAAAAAACTTTATTTTCATAGATTGATCATAAGCCATCTTTTTTTTTTTTTCAAAAAAATCATCATCGCCATACAGTTGCTATCATATAGTCTTCATTATTTGATTAGAATATATTTTTCATGAGCTCAAAAAGTCTCCCGTTAGCGTCGTAAGACAATGGCCACTGGTTTTTCGGAATACAATAAGAAACTTAAAACTTCTGTGAATCCAATCTCAAACAAAGAGATAAAAACAAGGGGTAATAAAAACAACAAATTCCGAGAGATTAGTAAAAGTAGATCCTAAATTAAGAAATATCATTTACAAATTGTTGTATCTAAGTATCTTGTCGCCGAGGTACAGTTTGCACCGAAAGGAGTACACTACACCAACAAAGATCCTCGTCAACGAAGCGTACAGTTGAGGAAGAACAAGGCGTACGCCGTTAGCTTGAGGCTCCCTTGATCGCCCAAACATCATCCAGAAAATCAACAAAACAATCAAATCCATAACGTTAATTAAAGAACACGTTCGCCATGAAACTTCGGAGTCTCTGCCCCTCGACAAGTTTCTCCTCTCTCCACCGCTTCTGCCGTCGCCATGTAGAGATTAGTAGTTGTTAGTTTGTTAAGAGAAGTTAGTTTGTTAGTTTGTTAAGGGAAGTTATTTTGTTAGAGTAGTTATTGATTCTATTCTTCTATAAATACCATGTAATTGTCATTTGATAAACAAGATGAAATATACTAAATTCTCCACAATGTAGTCTTTTAGTTTTCTTCCCTCTTTTCTTTTCTACAACTTCTTCTTTCTTTTATTCTCTACAATCTAGAAATTCAACATGGTATGAGAGCTAGTGGTCGCACAACAGGTATCGTTCTCGACTTAGGTGATGGTGTAAGCCACACAGTTCCTATATACGAAGGTTATGCGCTTCCCCATGCTATTTTGAGATTGGATCTTGCTGGTCGTGATCTCACCGATTATCTCATGAAGATACTGACTGAAAGAGATTACATGTTCACCACAACTGCTGAGCGGGAAATTGTCCGTGATGTAAAGGAGAAGCTTGCATATGTTGCGCTTGATTCTGAGCAGGAATCAGAGACATCGAAAAACAGCTCTTCGGTGGAGAAGAGCTACGAGCTTCCTGATGGACAGGTTATTACTATTGGTGCTGAGAGGTTCCGTTGCCCAAAGTGTTGTTCCAGCCATCGCTGATTGGAATGGAAGCTGCTGAATTACTAAACGACCTACATCTCCATCATGAAATGTGATGTGGATATCGGTAGGATCTGTATGGGAACATCGTGCTAAGTGGTGGATCAACTATGTCCCCAGACATTGCAGATCGTATGAGCAAGGAAATAACAGCTCTTGCTCCAAGCAGCATGAGGATCAAGGTGGTTGCACCGCGAAATAAAGTACAGTGTCTGGATCGGGGGATCAATCCTAGCATCCCTCAGTACTTTCCAGCAGATGTGGATCGCGAAGGCAGAGTACGATGAATCTGATCCTGCAATTGTTCACAGGAAGAGTTTCTGAGCTCGTGAACATGGTTTCATACATCTCTTGTATCGATTAAAGCTTTGGATTTTGTTTGAGTTGGTTTGCAGATTTGAGCACATGAATTGAGTATGCAGATTCCCAGAAATTGGATGAAGGACAATTCCGATAATATGACATATGATGAGTCCAGAAGCTTTGTAGAGAGAGAGGCTGACGAAATGGTCCAGAAAGGAGCAGACCTCCGACTCCAAGGGGTATGGGGATGGAGTATTCTGATTCTACTTCCATGATATCCGTGTTGGGTTCAATGATTTTGATGAAGACGACGATGATGTTGATGATTACTTAGTAGCGAAGGGATGCGGCGGATTCTTTATGAGTTGGTGAAGCGACTTCATATTGCGAGTTTCGGAGAATATGCAAGAGGCCGAGTTTCATAAAAGAAGTTTTTTTAAATGCTTTGGAATCGCTTGACAGAGTGTGCGATGCAACATGGTTGAAGAATGGGTGTTTATTTGATGAACGCTCACCTTGTGATTTCGTATTTGCAGTTCATCGATGTGGCAAAGTCGGTGTTTATGTTTGTAAAGAAGTGCAAAGGTTGAAGAGAGAAGCTCTTCAAGATGTTTCGATGTCGAGGAGATCGATTCGATTGAATGACGAGGAGTATGACCAGGGGCGGAGCTACACTGGGGCCTGGGGGCCCATGGGCCCCCCAGCTTTTTTTAAAAACTAGGTATATATTTTATATGTAAACACATTTTCAAAAAGTTTGTTTAGTCTGATGGATAAGGTCCTTCATTATTTATTGGAGGTCCCGAGTTCGATCCTTAGCTTAGACGTTTTTCCTTCTTTTTTGTTTCAACTTCCTTTCTTTTTTCTCCTTTTCTTTTTGACGTTTTTATTTTTTTGTTTCTTCTTCCTTTCTTTTTATTCTTTTTCTTTCCTTTTTTTTTCTATTCTGTTTTTCCTTTTTTGTTTCTTCCCTTCTTTTTTCACTCTTTCTTTCCTTCTTTCTTCTATTCTGTTTCTTGGCATTTCTTTTTTCTTCTCTCTTCCTTTTTTTCCTCTCTTTCTTTCTTTCCTTTTTTTTCTATTATATTTCTTTCTTTTTGGTTTGTGCCTCTTTTTTCCCTCTCTATTCTATTTCTTCTCTTTATTTTGGGATCTTTTTTTCTTTTTTCTTTCTTATATAATTTATTTTATATTGATTAAATAAAATATGTATATAAATAATAACACTGTATATGTGAATTAACTCTTAGCTAAATATGTGTGCCTTCTCTATAGATATTTAACATTTAATATTTAAATCTATTGTAGTCTAATAGGTTATGATTTTCATCTCTCATTTAGGTGATTTTGGTTCCATACCTTTTAGCTACATAATTTCCTTTATCTTTCTTTTTTCTATAATTTGTTTTATGTTGATAAATAAAAGATATATGCAAATAATAAAGTTTTATATGTGAATTAATATTATCAATCAAATTTCTAAAAGGATTATAATAAACTCATTATATTATTTAAATTATTATTATTTTCTAATTTTATTTTATTATCTTTTAAAATTGTTATTAATTGGGCCTCCCAGGAAATAATTCCTGGCTCCGCCACTGAGTATGACGACGGTGTCTTACTCATTTCTACCGATTATGTATCGGTTGATTTTTCTTAGCTTCTACTAGGATCGATGATGATCTTAGTTAAGATCGATGGTGATCTTAGACTTTCTTACCTATGCCTCTACTAGGATCGATGGTGATCTTAGTTAAGATCGATGTTGATCTTAGGCTTTGTTTGAATCCGTTGGAGTCGTGAGTTACGATTTCCGTATTCGGTTCAAAGTATTTCTAGAACTGTGTAGTTCTTTGATTTTCTCTCTGTTCGGATCGGTGGAGATCTGTGAGAGTTGCTAAGATTGTGATAAATCCGACGTCATTTTCGACGTGTGCTTGAAGCGGATTTGAGGCAAAGTAGCGTGCGAGACCTGCACGAAGACGAACATGGTGATGGTCTTTGACGAGGTTCGGGACATCGTTTTCGATTCATTATGTCCAAGTCATGGGTGTGTATTCCACCATCTCCGACTGCGGTGTAGAGATTAGTAATTGTTAGTTTGTTAAGAAGTTAGTTTGTTAGTTTGTTAAGGAAGTTATTTTGTTAGAGCAATTATTGATTCTATTTTTCTATAAATAGCATGTAATTGTCATTTGATAAACAAGATGAAATATACTAAATTCTCCACAATATAGTCTTTTAGTTTTCTTCCCTCTTTTCTTTTCTACAACTTCTTCTTTCTTTTATTCTCTACAATCTACAAATTTGTTAGTTTGTTAAGAGAAGTTAGTTTGTTAAGGGAAGTTATTTTGTTAGAGTAGTTATTGATTCTATTCTTCTATAAATACCATGTAATTGTCATTTGATAAACAAGATGAAATATACTAAATTCTCCACATAGTTTTTTAGTTTTCTTCCCTCTTTTCTTTTCTACAACTTCTTCTTTCTTTTAGTCTCTACAATCTACAAATTCAACACTCCAGAAACAAAATTTTCATTACTTCAATATCTATATATATATATATATATATATATATGAGATGGATAAAATGAGAACCACAAGTATTTTGAAAACCGAGAATTAATTCTGAGCATTTATTTGATGTGATCTTGTGGTCTATAATTAATATCCTATTTATACCATATTATCTATAGAATTAAAGAATGAGGTTAATTAAGTAATTTTTTTTCCTATGGATGAATATAATTAATGGATTTGATATTTTTTTTTATAGTATCCAAAATTTGATACTTTTTATATTCCTATTGTTTATCTTTTTTTTGCATTCCGCTAACTCGATTTGGTATTATATAAATATCAATTCATTAGAATATATATGCACAAATTAAGGAGATAACAACATGCATAGTTCACTATGAAATTATAACAACGATTGTCCATACATAATACACCGAAACGTCATGAACAACATTAAGACTTAAATGCACATCGCACGTAATAATCATAACCATTTGTCTTATGATACAATTATAATGAATGCATAACTATTATAGAGTTATGCATACAAATTACAATTTCATCAATAACTACTATCAAATTTTGCATAAACAATATGCGAATTCAAAACACCTCTCAAAATATAAAATCTGTTCAGAGTCATACATAATCATTTGTCCTATAATACCTTTTTATTTTTAAGCATAACTACTTTCGAAACATGCACAACAAACTTCAAATCATGCCAATTTCATTAGATACAAAATACTACATTTGTCAATTTCATGTTATTTGCTATAATAACATTCATATGCACAACTTCTAATAAGTTATGCACAACTTAACAAGTTATGCCAATTTCATTAGACACAAAATACTAGGTGTTCTTATGCACAAATTTGTTTTCTTCACAAAAATAGAATTCACAATGTTGCATAAATGTGTGTGCCATGTTGAACAAATATTTATAGATTATAATTTTATAGCGAAGATATTCGTTTGATGAATATATGTGTTCGTTTTGTAGAGATTTTGAGTGTAAGCATGAGAGAGAAGATCACAATGAGAGAGAGAGAGAGAGAGAGAGAGAGAGAGAGAGAGATTAATCATTGAGCAACCCAAAATTAGGGGGGGGATGGGTGATTGATGTGGGACAGTGTTGATTTTCAAATCACACAAATACCCCTAACGTGTTTAATTGTGTAGAAACAAATCACAATTAGTGAAACTTGACATTATGTATAAATTAAATATGGACCATTAGATTAGATTAATTAAAGGTGTTGATAAGTTCTTAGTTCTTATCTTAGATGTGGTTCCCTCTATAGTCAACTCCTATATATACACTGAGGTTCAAAAAAGAATTATTTTTAACGTGAGAATTAAGAATTACGAAAATTCATTATGAACAAAATAAATTTGCTATGAAAGTTAATGCATGCGCTGAGATATTTACTGAATCCAAAAATTCAAAATTTTCACCCAGGTTCGAATCTCATGAGGGGCGAAAAATCCATTTTTTTGATTCAGTAACTTTTCAATCGGATTCATCAACTTTCACAGTGGTTTAAATGGTTCGCACGTTAACCCTCCCCTATATATAAAAATCAATGGTGAAGTTTGCTCTCATTTTTTATTTGAATATTTTTTGTGTGAACCAAACTCTCTCTCTCCACCTCTCTCTCTCTCTCTCTCTCTCTCTCTCTCTATATATATATATATATATATATATATATATATATATATATATATATAATAGGTTGGGTTATAATAAAACCTACTTTTTCGTAAGAACCTAAAACCAATGCACTTTACGATAGAGTTAATGCATTTTATATATAAAACTAATGCACCATCAATTACGATAAAAGACAATATTATTCATCAATATTTCAGTAGTGCGAGAACTTTATACATAAAGTGCATTAATTTCGTAAATAAAGTGCATTGGTTCTTAAATTCTTACGAAAAATAGTTTTTATTTCAACTCTTCCCTATATATAATTTCCTTACATAAAAGGATGTTGTTTCGCTCCTTTTTCCCCATACCTTAGTGCCTTACTCTTCATATAAAAACATCTTGAATAAAAATTGTGTGAAAAACATAAAACTTATATTCAGGACCAATTCCAGCTAACATTCTATTGATTATATTATTAAGAAATGTCATCTTATATATATATATAAATATTTATTTTTAATTTTAACTTAAACCATTTATAAGAAAAACGTTAAATAATTTGGAAAAAAAAACAAATTCAGCACTTTTCCTCACAAATATTATATACTATGTGTATTTATTTAAAATTAATTACTAAAACTTAGTATAATATATAAGCAATGTAATTTAACATTTATAATTTTTAAAACAGATACTATTAGTCTAACATAAGGAAAGAAAGAATAAACTTCATAAAATAATAGGACTTGGATCAATTCTTAATTTATATCTCTTTACAAATAAATTATGAAATCCAAAATTAATAACTACATACAAACTCATGTACGGTACAGATAGATAAAAGTATCATTTGTTATAAAGAAAGTATCATTTATATTGAAGAAAAATATCATTTACTTTTCTTTGATACTTGGATCAATTCTTAATTCATTTGATACTTTACTTCAGGGTAAATAATATTTGATATTTTTCTTCAATATAAGTGAAACTTAAGTAAATGATACTTTTCTTTAATGAAATGATATTTTTCTTTATAACAAATGATATTTTTATCCGTCTGCACCGTGCAGACGGATGTTTTTGTGATTTTCCGATGTTCTCTCTCTTTGGGGCCCCACCAACACCCTCAATCCCCACTCCACCTACTTACTACTATAGCTGGCAAAGCAATGGGCCAGTTCGGGCCCGTTCGAAATTTTTCGGGCCTAAAAATATGAAATCCAAACCAGTCCCGGACGGACTTTCGAGCGGACGGGTTTTTTAGACCATTTTTCTATTTTTTAATATATAAAATCAATATTTTTTTATTATAAATAAATAAATAATTATATAAAATATAATTAATATTATTATAAAATTATAGATATGTATATTAAATAATATTATAAATATGTATATTTAATAGAATATCGATTGAGTTTTTTTAGCCCAAAACATCAGGCTTTTTTGGCTCGAAGCCCCGTAAGCCCGGAGTTTTTTTCAGTCTGACGTTTTAGACCCGACTTTTTTGGACCTTTAATTTTTAAGCCCAAACCAACCCAACCTTGGGTACCATAGGCAGACTTTTTGGATCGGACTCATTTTGCCTGCTCTACTTACTACGTTTGCTATCTCTCTCCAAAAGCCCTTGCGCCTTTATTCGACCGCTGCTTCTTCTTCATTCTCACCGCTACTAGAATGGAAGAGGCGAATTTTGACGCGACTTTGACACTAATAATAATAAAAAAATAGATTGGGGGTGGGCTTGAGCCAACCCTAGCCCAAGTGTGGATCGGTCGCCCTTGCCCGTCCTCCACCATAATAACAATAGAGGCGAGGGTCGAACAACCCAGGCGTAGAGATGGAAAATGAAAATTGAGACCCCAACAACGCTCGCAGCCATAACTGTAAATGGGATTCGGATTGAGCATCACTACAGGAACAACCACCACGATGATCGATAGTAGACAGTGGCGGAGTCAGGAAATAAAAATTATAAAATAATAATAATTTAAATAATATAATGAATTTATTATAATCCTTTTAGAAATTTGATTGAGAATATTAATTCACATATAAAACTTTATTATTTGCATATATCTTTTATTTTGTCAATATAAAATAAATTATAGAAAAGGAAAAGAAATAACATTTTATCAACATAAAACAAATTATATAAAAAGAAAGATAAAGGAAAATAAGTATAGGAAAAGAAAAGAAAATATGTAGCTAAGAGGTATCGAACCAAGATCTCCTAAATGAGAGATGAAAATCATAACCTATTAGACTACAATAGATTTAATTATTAAATGTTAAATATCTATAGAAAGAGTACATATGTTTAGTTAAAGTTAATTTACATATATAGTGTTATTATATATATATATATATATATATTTTATTTTATCAATATGAAATAAATTATATAAGAAAGAAAAAGGAAAAAGATCCCAAAATAAAGAAAGAAATAGAATAGAGAGTGGAAAAAGGCGTAAACCAAAAGAAAGAAAGAGAAGAGGAAAAAAAAGGAAAGAAAGAAAGAGAGGAAAAAAGGAAGAGAGAAGAGAAATAGAAAAGGAAAGGAAAGAAACGGACAAAAAAAGAAGGAAAGAATCAAAAAAAGGGAAGAGAGAAAAAAAGAAAAAAGAAGGAAAAAACAAAAAAAGGGAAGAGACGCATTGCAGAGATTCGAACTCAAGACCCTTCAAACAAAGAAGGATCTTAACCATCCGGCTACAAGAAACTTTTTACAATGTTATAACATATCAAATATATATTACATTTGAAAAAGTTGGGCCCAAGACCCCCTGTGCCACAATGCGCATCCGTCACTGATAGTAGATGCATCGGATTTTGCGACGCTCAGAAGCTCTTCCTGAACGGGATTCTCCATTTTGTTCTGACGCTGGAGAATTTATCTGGTAATGATAATTTGGCATCGTCGGTGTACAATGAGGCCGTTTCTATCATCGTTACGATCTCGGACACATGGGAGATGACGATACAACTACGAGAAGAAGCGCAGAGAGTGTTATGGTTTGTAGGAAGAAGATGGCGGAGCTGGAGATGGAGTCTGTGATGGAATCGATCATGTAATTCGTAGAAGAGACTGAATAGGAAGAAGAGGATCGATCTGATTGTAGTGATTGATGCTATCAGTTTTACATTTTTAGAAAGATTTTTGAAGAAGCCCAAAATTTGTGATGGTTTCTGAGTGTGTGATGTGATATGAGTGTTAGAGATGTGACATATGGTTGACTGAGTAAAACCATTATGGTTGATTTTTCCTAATTATAGAAGCATTTGGCAGTGAAACTGGAACTGTTGAAGTTGTATGTGTTCTCTGACAAAGTCAAATTGTCGATTTTTTTTATATCACGGGAAATTCGATCACTATCTACAGGATACACTATCATAATTAAAAATCAGATGTGACAAACTCAGATCTTTAGAAACATTTAGTGATATTTGAACTTTTTGATTACATGAATTCACTTTATCATCTGATTATCCCAAAAGACTTGTCAAAATTTTCTATAAATTCAATTGACACGGCAACAAAAAAGTCAGAATTCTTTATTGCATTATTATGTCCTATCTCTTATTTGCATTTATGACTCGGATAGATAAAACATTCAATTTATTCTCGTGTAACAACAAAATCTCCATGTATAAGTTAATATAAGATACCTTGAGGCCTTCATTATTTAGGATGAGAAGATACTATTATTCATGTAGATGTACTGCACCACCATTTTTATTCATTTTCTAAAAAATTTCTCATTTTCCATTAAAAAATGGTGGTCCAAATGTTACTTTTTGTAAATTAATAAATTGACGTAGCACATGTATTATAAATTTCTCGTGTGTATATATATATATATATATATATATATATAGGGTTGGATCCAGGTGAGGCTCATCTTTTTGAAAACTTGAGAACCATGATATGACGTTGAAGATGGTGCACAAAATCGGTATAAAATTGTGCATAACGAAAACTTTCTAAAATTGTTGCACAACAAAATAATTTTAGAAAGTTTTAGATGCATACAACTTTATACCGCTTTATCGATCATCTTCAACGTCTTATCATCAGTTGCAGAGTCATAAAAGATGTGGTTCTCGTTGATCCACTCCTATATATATATATATATATATATATATATATATATATTCAAATGAGAATCGTTTTATCCTAAAATTAAGAATCAAATGAATTTTCTATAAAATTGATGTATTTGTTGGATGTTACTTAATACAAAATTTAGAATTTTCACCGGGTTCAAATCCCATGAAGGGTGAAAATTCTATTTCTTTGTATTCAATAACTTTCCGATTTAATTTATCAACTTTCACACCAAACTCATCATTTTTTAGCTCTCACGTTCTCTCGATAAGAATAGTTTTACGTTAACTATATATATATATATATATATATATATATATGGTTGGATCCAGAAGAACTCATCTTTTTTAAGAACTTGAAAACTATATACATAGGTATAAAGTTGATGAACAAAATATATTAAAATTAGGTACAACAAAAATATTCTAAAAATTTTCGTTGTGCATAAGTTTATACCGTTATGTGCATCATCTTTACATCTCTTATGCATAATTCGCAGAGTTCTCAATAAAGACGTAGTTCTCATTTGATCAACTTCATATATATATATATATATATGTGTGTGTGTGTTTGTGTGTGTGTGTGTGTGGGATGATTCATGTGAGAATGAAAATAAATGTAGAAAATAGGAATAAATATGTAAGTCTAGCATATCTTTCATATTTGTGTAGCACAATCAGAATTACTATGTTGCAAATGTTAGTTTTAGCACATATTTCATCTCTTTGTAGCACATATACTAAATATATAACATATCTTTCATTGCAGCGTAGCACAAGAAGGGTTCTAGTATTGCACAGTAATTCGCGTAGCACACAAAACATAAAACTGCAGCACAACCGAAATTAAATCTCAACCATTGATCCAACGAATCAATGACCCAGATTCATTCTCATTTCCTACTAAATTATTATTTCCTACCTGATTTATCTCATATATATATATATATATATATATATAGATGAGTGATCAAATAGTACCCGAGCCCCAGATAGTATGTAGTACTCAATCTCATCCATCCATCCTATTAATCGTGTGGCTGAGATTCGCGCCTGATTTCTAAAAGTTTTACACGTTAATTTGTGATAGTAAGGGTAGATTAGTAATTTGATTTGTTATGTGATTTCGAAAACAAAGCATGCATAGAGTTGAACTCAACTATGCATTTAAATCAACACAAAAATGCATTCACTTGAACACAAAAATACATATGAGTTTCGAATTTAATGCATGCTGAAAACACACTCCAGCGCTCGCTTGCTCTCACACAGCGTCGGTTGGGCGCGATGTAGTTTTATGTTCAAATTGAATGCAGTGTTATGCTATTTCATATGTATTTTTTGTGTTTTGTTGTGGCTATTCCCAAACCCAGCGTCCCTACCCAACTGGCAAGCCTTCGAGCGCTCTACCAGCTTTCATTGTCTGCGCTCCGGCCGGTTGGGCGCGATATGATTTATGTTCATTTAAATGCATTGTTATGTTATTCTCAGTATGCATTATCGTGTTTTGTTGTGCTTCCCCAAACTCGGTCATGGAGACCCCAACCTTCATGGACTCCCTACCAGTGGCGGACGGCACCCAATACCATTGGGTGTGTTCCCATTTTGCCCTCGAAAAAATGGGTTACCACGTGTCAAATTTTGGTGCGTCACGTGTTCAAAATATGTGATCTAGATTGAATACTACATACTATCGGTGAGCGGGTACTATGGGAACCCAACCCTATATATATATATATATATATATATATATATATATATATATATATATATAATTGAGATCTTATAATACCCAAGCCTTTGGTAGTATGTAGTACTCAATCTCTTCCACTCATCTCATAGATCCTATGGTGGAGATTTTTTGAATTTTTAAACTTATTTTCACCGATTTTGCTACAAGATGGATAGATTAATATTTTGATTTATTAAATGATATAGAAAATAAACCATGCATATAGTTGAATATGATTATGCATATAAGTGAACAGAAAACTGTATCTAGTTGAACAAAATCATGCATATGAGTTTCGCTTTTAATGCACATTGGAAACGCATACGCGAATCCCCAGCGTTGTTGGATTTGTATACTGAAAGCAAAATGATTGAGCTTGTATACAATGTTTCTTGTTATCACTATTCCAATCTCCTATCTGAATTGTTTACTTAATTGCATATGCTGTCTCATTATCTCATATAAAAGTTAGATCATACAATGTGTAGAAGATCACAAAACTTTGTATGATTGGTTAAGCTGATTGATATATGAAAAGGATGACAGTCGAGACAACTTTAGGACGAGTTGTTGGTATAGGTGCTGTCAGATAGATAAGAAGTAACTTGACTTGGTTACTTATCTATGATGGTACGTCTTGACATATTAATGGATCACAATGAGATGTGTTCTTCTATCTCGACCGTCGTGAAGAACCTAGATCTCGATAACATTAAGTTGATAAACATCGATAAGGTTTCATTTGAGTATGAGTTATTGATCATCATTTTGGCTTGTCATGTGTGAGGGTTACATGAGATAACTCAAGATTCTCTACATCTTTGGTGGTGACAGTGCTTGTATGTCTGCTGGTTACTTGTATCGAGTCACCATATTCATTTAGGATGATGACGTCCGCTTAAGGAGCTCAAAATATTTATTGTACTAAACCCTGCAGGTTGAGTTAGTTCAAATACAATAATAAGGTTGAGTGGTACTACTTAAGAAATTAAAGAGATTAATTATTTTAAGCAGTTATAGTGCTATAAATAATTAATGGACGTGTGATATCTTAAATACGGGGATTCGTAAGTCTAAGTACAAACCGACTCAACTTATATAATAAAGGGGTAAGTCAATATTTGTTCTCTAGATGAATGAATAAATGTTAATGAATTAGTTCATGTTCTAGGCTGAATATAAAATATTAAATTCATTTGAGGTCCATTTTTATTTCTTGTATTTGATCCCTGGGATGTCCCATCAAAGACCTATTATTGTGTAATTTTCGACCACCCATGCAGGAATCCCACTGGGATTCTTTTCTGATCAATATATAATTTATTTCATATATATTATAATCTAGATAGATATTATCTGATATTAGTTAATATCAAGAGATAATTATTATAGATAGTAATTATCTTCAGTGAATAAAATCATTATTGTATTTATTAGATGTGTCAAAATCTCATCTCTTCATTATTCTAGGGAGAGCACTATAAACATATGGTAGGAGAAAATCATATTATTCATCATAACATTGTGATTTTTGAAATCACTATTCACTAGTACATGAGAAGAAATTTGTTCAGTGTTTTTCATAGTTTACTATCACTCAGTATTGAAGATCTGACATTCGGAACATAGTCCAGAAGATCAAAGTTGGAGTCTTCCATTGATCTACTGTGCCAGAAATTCATTGATAAACACGAGAAAGCCCCTATGTGTTTGAATTAATTATATAGGAGCATGCTGGGAATATAATCAATATATGATGAATTAAATATCTAAGATAGATCTTCGGGAGCACAGATTATTTAAGATTTTTCATCAATTGGTATCAGAGTCTGAGATCAGGCTATTGGCTCTATTGGATTAATTAACGTTTGATTATTACGTGTGCTATAATTAATTGCAGATACGCCATTCATCGTTACTCATTTTTTTTTTTTTTCGTTGGAATTGTTTTTCACCACGAGAAAATCCGTGATCAGTTTTCAGCAAGGCAAATCTAATAACCACCTCATTCCGCACGTACATCAGTTATCCATCCAACTGACTTGCTGCCTTACTAGTTAGTAGGTTTGCTAATTGATATCACTCAGTACAAGATATTTACGATCCGAATCGATCGTGATCTTCGACACCAAGACGGATTGCCGGTTACGAGACTAGCTGCTATCATCAACCAGTCAGTCTTGTCATAAAAAAAAAATTAAATTTACCAAACTGGTGTATCCTATCCATACACCCGTACGTACCTAATGGTGAATTCAAACACATGGATTCGAATCCCATGAGTAGGGGTGGAAGCGGTTCGGATTCGGTTAACAAGCGATTTTTGGCTAACCGAACCAAATTTTCATAAATTTAATAACCAAACCGAACCGCTTATTAAGTTCGGTTAAACAAAACCGCATCGGTTAGTGCGGTTCGGTTTTGATTAACCAAAAACCGAAAAATTGCTTGGAGATTACATGAATTTATAAGAAACGACATGGCATAAGATACAACTTTGCAATCGATGTAAACTTTTCAAATTTTAATGTTCATAAAAAATTCATCCAATATCCATCAATAATTCAAAGCAATCAACATCAATCCATCAACAAACTATCATGTTCATGCAATGATAATTTGATACATTAGAGTAATTTGATACATTAGAGTAATAGGGTTTAAATTTAATTAATATTAGTAATTAGTTTTATAGATTTATAAAAATTAAAATAATTAATAAAATAGAAAAGATTTTCGGTTTTCGGTTAATAACCGTTCGGTTATCGGTTAACCGAAAACCGAAAAAAAATAAAATATTATACCGCAAACCGAACCGCAAACCGAATATGCGGTATACGGTTAACTGTTTCAACTAAAAGTATACTCTTAATTGACTCACAATCGAATGAGGTGTTGTAATAGGGAAAGCTAACCCTAGTCGTCTCTCAAGGAAAACTTAACAGGGCGTTACTAACTTGCCACACGAAAGCAATAAATTCCTAAACACTTTAATCTCAAAAGGGTTGATAGATTACCTAGGCAAGGAATTATTAACGAAAGAAAAACGAATTAACTAGGCAGAAATTGATAAAGCAGATAAATTATCTAGGCAAGAATTAAACCCTAAATCAAAGAACATGGAATTGAAATTATAAACCCTAGGCATGAATCTAAATAATTAAACGAAGACAAGATTACTCGGACAAATATCAAAATTAATCATAATCCAACGAAGAAATCAATAATAATCAAATACGAAACTATTAACGGAATAAAGCAATAGAAGAAACTTATGAACAATCGAACGATGGAATAGATAATGCAAACTTCTGGCACGAATCCAATATTCGTACAATAATCTTGAATCCCAATTTCAAAAGACAAGAGAAGGAATAAATTCTGAACTAAGAATAGAGAAGAAGTTCTCGTCTCCCACTTGCAAAAGACGGAAAAGAAAATAAAATGAAAAGTAG
The DNA here is from genome assembly GCA_036937905.1 of Salvia rosmarinus. Taxonomy (NCBI): domain Eukaryota; kingdom Viridiplantae; phylum Streptophyta; class Magnoliopsida; order Lamiales; family Lamiaceae; genus Salvia; species Salvia rosmarinus. The sequence continues at coordinate 42,416 of JAODLM010000695.1, forward strand.
GGTTTCAGCGTTCGAAAAACGTATAAATATCGGCCCAAAACTAACGCACGGCGCCGGACTCGATCCCGCGCGGACTCGCGCACTTCATGAACAAGGACCTCCCAAATACCGGACTCATGCTGTCACCGGACGCGCGAAGCCTCGGATCGGCTAGCCAGCGCCGGACGCAATGAGGCGCCGGACTCGTCGAGCTTCTGGATGAAAAATTCAATAGGCACAGCGCCGGACGCGATGAGGCGCCGGACGCAAGGACCCTCGGGCCAAACTTGCGAATGCAACCCAGCGCCGGACGGAGTCGAGGCGCCGGACGCGAATGCTCTCTGAGGCGTGCCTAGCGCGGACGAACGAACGCCGGACGCGTCTTTCCTTGCGGGCGGCGCTGCGCGCAGACGCAATACGGCTACGCCGAGTCCAGCGCTAGGTGCGCTCTTGAGCAACAAAAGCTCAACGCAATCCTACCCTACACAAAACACAAACGAACATGATTCCAATAAAAAGATATTCAAATATAACCAGAATGGAATCAAAACGACGACAACAAAACAAAGAAAAAACAAAACAAAAACATGCGAAACAACACCCCCACACTTAACTCTTTGCTTGTCCTCGAGCAAATTTTAGTTTCTTGAAAGGAATGGTACACATAGAATCAATACTTCAACTAGAATCAATCACATATTCACATCCCTTCAATGCATCTCAATAATATAGTTCTCAATACAATGATCCTCATTTATCAATCCAAACATGTGACTTATCATAGAATAGCTGTGCTTTGACTCAACATGATTTGAGACATCAATATACAACTTATATGGTTCCCTTTCATGTAAGATATCTCAAATGACAACAAGAAATAAGAACTTGTGGAACTTAAAACCGATTATAGGACGAGAATCGTTAGGTGGAACCTTCAAGTTGTACACTCGAGTATCCTAACGTAGATATCTATACCCATAGCAAAGAGTCTCCATTCGAGAGACAACACAAGCAAGAGGGGTAGAGCCCCTTAGTCGAATTTTAAGCCCACTTATTTCACAATAACGACATATTTTCTTTTTTTTTTTTCTTTTTTTTTGTCCACTTTTTCTTGAAAGATCATACAAGAGACGAGTTCCATTTATGAAGCATATGACATCCGATCACACACCTTGTCTAAACACAGCTTTCTAATTATGTCCCACGATTCAAATTGACACCTAAGTTTCATTAAACTAAAAACCATATACCAAGATGCATAGAATTTCAGATCAAAACGCAATTAATTCAACTTAAGGCATAATTCTACATACACCATTGATTTCAAAAGATAAAATCGCTCTAATCCAAACAAAAGTTAAGAACCGACAAAACACCACAAAGATGTAAACGATGAAAACAAACAAACCAAATGCATGTAAACCCCCCACACTTAAAAGGTGCAATGACCACATTGCAGATAAAATAATAGAGAAAGGCGGAGGAGACTTCCCTGAAGGCGTTGAACGGAACGGCGGGGGAAGCAACAAAAGACAAGACCTACAAAAACAGAAAACAGAGAGAAGCAAAACAACGAAACAAGGGAAACGAACAAAACACGAACAAAAAGAAAACACAAACGCTCCAATAGTGAAGAATCACTATTGGTCAGAAGGCGGTGGTGGAGGAGGAGCGCCATGAAAGGTAGTCCATGCGTTCCATCTGGCTTCGGGCGCCATGCGCCGATTACGCTCAATCATCTGCTGGTTATATGTGTTCCAGTATTTGGTTTTGCTCGTGCCATAATTGATTACATGCAGCCGACGTTGATTTTGCTGATCAAACCGAGAAGTTATGTCTTGACGGAACTACGTCGATGGCCGCCTAATTCACTCCTAAACCGACCAAACTCCTCACGAAAAGAACTATACCCTTGGCACGATGCTTATTCTTTGGGAAGGAACTGCGGTGATTAGGATCGGTGTCGCCACAAGGGCTCTGTATCCCTCCTGCATCATCTCACTGGTCACGGTCTTCATCGATGGTGCGGTGGTATCATAGATGATCATATCACCCGTAGGTGCATGTGATGGTCCCGCACCGCCGCTTGGGCTGCCTCGGCTTCTTGGTGCTGCGTGACAGCCGGCATATATCTTTTCACGCAATTCCTCGATCTTTGAGGTACTAGAGTAGTCTCGTTGTAGGCAAAGGGGCGCCGCAGCCACTCGAAGATCAATCATCTTAGGTCGATATGATCTTGGCACGAACGGTCGTCCATCGTTATTTATGATCCTTAAGCTCACCGCCAAACCAAGAGGAATTTGGCGGAGGGTTGGCTCACATTTCTTCTTGTTGGATCGCTTGCAAGTGGTCCCAAATAAAGTATATCGCGAAATCTTCGCCTTCTTTACAACCATGTTAGCGGGAAGACTTGATATTCACCTTATTTGCTGCTCATTTCAAAGACATTGAAAGCTATGAACTTGTGGACCATTGCCAAAGCTTCATCCTTGATAAACCCACTCGGCATTCCGACAGAGGACCAGTTATTAAATCCTGATAGCTCTTTCCAGGCCTCTCTAACATTGAAAGAATTCGGCACACCACGTGCACCAGAAGTCGGAAAACCAAAAACCCCCTTCATTATACGAGGCGTTATAACATACTCTTGCCCCAACAGACGACAAGATAAAGAATCAGATTCATCATCAATACACATCGTGCAATAGAATTCAAGCAACAATGGGTTATAACCAGGTAAGTCCATCAAAGCATATTGTAGCAAACCCAAATTTTTCAAATACTTCTTTACCCTATCCTCAAGACCTAGACTTTGCATCAATTGCGGTTGAATTGGCGCGAGGTGTGATTTCTTGAAAAGCAAAGCGACGATAGTGTGTACCTTCCACCGGATTATAAATTGGGAAGGTGGCAGAGTACATAACGCTAATATCCTCCTGTTGTTCCTCCATCGGAACATCATCGGCTTGAGGATGGCGAGAGGTGGATCCAGGTGCATTTTTAGTGCGAACCATATTGAATTGTGTGCAAGAGGGCACTGTACGGATGAGTGTGCTGGAAGAATCGAGACGCCGGACGAACAAGCGTGTCCGGACGGAGGCGAGTGGGGCTGAAAGTGAAAAGGCGCGCGGCTTAGGCGGCGCGGATCGAGCGAGTGAGCGCTTAGGCGCGAGACGCATCGCCGGACGGTGAACAAGCTGCTATGGCGCGGGCGCTTGAGGAAAACGCCGACGGACGAAATATGCGCGGATGTGTGTTGTCTGGCGCGGACGAGCGAAGTCGCGGGCGTGAGGGACGCGTTGATGTGGGCGCGCGCGGGCGGAAAAATGTAACGCCAGACGGAAAGACGCGGAGAGGCGTGTTGCGCGCGTCGGACAGAGGTGAGTCGTCGGACGGATGGAAGGAGCCTTGCGCGGTTGGAGATAAGCGCGGGCCGAGCTTGGAGCTGAATGGAGCGAGCGCCGGACGAAAAGATGGAAGCGGGCGCGGTTGGAGATAAGGCGCCGGACTGAGCTTGCGGAGCTGAATGGAGCGAGGCGCCGGACGGAAGATGGATGAGAGAGGCGTGAGATGAAGGCGGCGCTGGGAGAAGATGTCTGCGAGAGAGAAAGGCGTGAGCGGCGCAAGAAAAAGTGAAACCCTAAAACACATCAAACACATATATATATATATATATATATATAAAAAATTATTATTTATTTATATATTTATTTATTTATTTATTTTTATTTATTTTTATTTTTTTTTTTTTTTTTTGTAAAAGGACCCGGTACGGTTTCATCAAGCGTCCGTGAGTCACCATCGCCCACAAAGATAAAAGTTCGCGTCCGTGATTGGGTGTCACTCGCTGTCCGAAATTGGATGCACCCCGCGTCCGGCGCTTCGTCGCGTCCGCTATTTGGGTATCACTCATTGTCCGAATTGGATGCACCGTCCGGCGCTTCGTCGCGTCCGGCGCTGGGTATCACTCATTGTCCGAAATTGACGCACCAGCGTCCGTCCGGCGCTTCGTCGCGTCCGGCGCTGGGTATCACTCGCTGTCCCAAATTTGATTCACCCCGCGTCCGGCGCTTGGTTGCGTCCGGCGCTGGGTGCCACTCGATGCCCTTCGATAATCGTACACGGTAGCGGTTTCGTCGCGTCCGGCGCCTGGGGTACCTCCGTGGACGGAATTTTGCTGCTTCCACTTATACGATGCATGTTTCAATTCCAGATAAAATAACTCCTCATCCTGCACCACACAAAACACAAAAAGATATCAAAACACAAACAAGGACAAAACGAAAGGAAACACGAATAAAAACAAAAAGAAACGTGGGTTGCCTCCCACGAAGCGCTCGTTTACTGTCATTAGCTTGACAAGAATAAACTCGACGATCAAGGATCAGCGACGGAAATAGATTCCACCGTAAAGGAGGTCGGACCCCCTTCAACATAGGGCTTTACACGTTGACCATTGACCTCGAACGATTCGTCTGATCCTTCTTTACTGAGCACGACCGAACCGTACGGCTTCAGTTCCTTGACAATGAACGGGCCACTCCAACGAGACTTCAATTTCCCGGGAAAAAGCTTCAGTCGGGAATTAAACAATAAAACCTTCATACCGGGCTTCAAATCCTTGTGCACTATATGTTTGTCGTGGATGGCCTTCACTTTTTCTTTGTAAATTCGGGCATTGTCATATGCCTCATTACGTAATTCTTCAAGCTCCGAGAGTTGTAACATCCGGCGTTTGGAAGCATCTTGCATCTCCAAAGAAATGGTTTTAATTGCCCACAAGGCCTTGTGCTCGATCTCCACCGAAGATGACACGCCTTCCCAAACACCATACGATAAGGACTCATTCCAAGAATGCTTTTGTATGCGGTGCGATCGCCCATAGTGCATCGGTAGTTTGGTGGACCAATCCTTCCGAAAGGTTGTACCATTTTCTAAGATTCCCTTAATTTGCCGATTGCTAGTCTCGGCTTGTCCCGATGTCTGTGGGTGGTAAGGCGTCGCCACCTTGTGGTTAATCCCACTTCTTCATCAACTTCTCGAACAACTTGTTGCAAAATGCTTTCTCCATCACTAATGATTGCTTTGGGAAAACCAATCGCAAGATATTCTCCTGCACAAACTTCAAGACGATGTAAGAATCGCATGTCCTAGTGGGGATAGCCTCGACCCACTTGGACACGTAGTCAACGGCAAGCAGAATATATTCAAAACCTAAAGATTTAGGGAAGGGTCACATGAAATCGATTCCCCACACATCGAAAATTTCTACCACAAGAATATTATTGAGGGGCATCTCATTCCGGGCACCTATAGATCCCGTGCGTTGGCATCGATCACAAGCACGGTAGAACGCTTGGGCGTCTTTGAACAATGATGGCCAGTAGAATCCCGATTGGAGGACCTTGAACGCAGTCTTTTGTCCACCGAAATGCCCTCCATAATTACCATTGTAGCATCTTTCCAACACTTGAAATTGCTCTTCCTCAGGCACACATCGACGGATCACATCATCCTTCCCGAATTTGAACAGATATGGCTCATCCTGTAAATATTGCTCGCACAAGGTTAGAAAACGCCTTTCCCGAAGGTTAGACCAGATCTCATCTCCCACAAGCAAGATAATTCACAATGTCGTGAACCACGGGAAGATGAGACCGAAAAGCATTTTCATAAGGAAAATCATTAGCAATCCTCATGCAAAAGTTTAACACTGGGATTTAAGACGAGACAAATGATCACCACACAATTCTCACTCCTTTTCTATCCTTAATCTCCAAATCGAATTCTTGAGGAGAAGAACCCAACGGATCAACCTAGTTTGGCTTGAGGTTTGGTTAACAAGTACCTTAAAGCAGCATGGTCACTATGAACAATCACTTTAGAACCTCTGATATATGAACGGAATTTTTCTAAAGCAAAAACCACATCTAACATTTCTTTTTCAGTTGTCGTGTAATTCACCTGCGCATGATTCAAGGTAGAACTAGCATAGTAAATTACACGGAGCATCTTATCAACACGTTGCCCTAAACAGCCCCTACAAAGATGATTGCTAGCATCACACATAATCTCAAAGTGTTCATTCCAGTTCGGGCTACAACCACGGGGCACTAGTCAACTTCTTTCAACACGGAGAAAGCATGCATACAATCATTATTGAACACAAATGGCACGCCTTGGGCAAGCAAACGACATAAGTGGTTGAGAGATTTTGAAAATCCTTAATAAACCTACGGTAGAAGCCAAGATGCCCTAAGAAACTCCTAATCCCTTAATGTCAACGGTGGGGCAATTTCCTATAACATCGATTTTGGCCTATCCACCTCAATCCCATCATGTGAGACCAAGTGCCCGAGTACTATACCACTTTTAACCATGAAATGACTCTTCTCCCAACTCAAAGTCAAATGACTCTCGACACATCTATTAAGCACATGATCAATCTTAGCTAAACAATCATCAAATGACGAGCCAAACACGAAAAGTCATCCATAAATACCTCCATGTAGTCGCCGATCATTTACGAGAAGATGGACATCATGCACCGTTGTGAGGTTCGGTGCATTGCAAAGACCAAACGGCATACTGGCGGTAAGCAAATGTCCCATGCGGGCTCGTGAACGCCGTCTTGGATTGATCTTCGGAGCTATGGCAACTCGATAATATCCGCACAAGCCGTCGAAAATAATAAAATCGTGTCCGGCTAACCTATCAAGCATTTGATCAATGAAGGCGGAGGAAGTGATCCTTTTGGTGGCGGCATTCAATTTTCGGTGTCGATGCATCGCCATCCCGTGGTGGCTCGGACCGCACCAACTCCCCTTGCTATTTTCATGAATGATAATGCCCCTTCTTTGGCACTACATGCACGGGCTAACCCATTCACTATCGGCGACGGAAAGATGAGGCCTTCGCCAAGGAGTTTGTAGATCTCCTTCTTCACTACTTGATATCACAGGTTCAACCTCCTTGTCCGTCTCTCGTTGGGCGAGCTCCTTCTTCCAAGGTGATGCGATGCATACATGTGGCGGGTTAATGCCACGGATATCGGCCAAACTCCACCAAGGCAAGCTTGTTCTCTTCAAACTCCAATCAACGCATCTTCCTCATATCGGGCCAAAGTCGAGGAGATGATCACCGCTCGCTCTCCTTCCTCTAAGAACACATACTTGAAATCGTTGGAAGCTCTTTGAGTTCAACAGATGGCTCGGGAAGCTTGCCACTCACGTGCTCTTCTTGCTCGTCGGCCGATCCCATGAAGACCTCTTCAATTGTGTGCTGCAAAATACATTCTCGACCAAGGGCTCAATAGCATCGACAAAAGCACAATCATCAATATAATGAGCGGTAGGGGCATTAAGACTATTTCTCACGAGAAAATGTAACCGTGGTTCCTAAAATACCATCTTAATAAGACCACTCTTAACATCTATCATGGTATTAGTGGTGGCCATAAACGGTCTACCGAGGAGAGCGATGTGAGACCTACCATCCTCCCGTACATCCCCAACTTCCAAGACCACAAAATCCATCAAAATTATCGGACCCCACATTAACCATAACATTTTCCACTACCCCTGGGGTATCTCATGATCTATCGACTAATTGAAGGTCATGCACGGGGTTTCAATTCCTTAAGACCTAATTCTTGAAAGATAGAATAAGGCATTAAATTAATTCCGCCCCAAATCAAGCATACCTAAGGCCTCTTTCCCATTCCCATAGCAATCTTAATGATAAAGCTACGGATCGCGAAGCTTGGGTGGAAGGAAGTTGCATGATTGAATTAGCCGCCTCGGAGACGACCACATTGGCAATGTCTCCCCAGTTCCTCTTCTTTGAGGTGAGCTCCTTAAAGAATTTCACATAGGCGGAACAGCCCGGATGACGTCCAGCAAAGGCAGGTTGGCGTGTACTTGAGACGACAACTTGTAGAAATCATTGAACTGTTGGTCCCGCTTGGCATTCGTCGACCGATGGGATAAGGGACGGGGCTTGAACAAAGTCTTTGACGTTTGTCCGTGAACATATGGATCGGCGGCTTTGTGCAACTCACTCATCTTTCTTCTCAGGAACCTCTTCTTCAACATGAGGTTCCTCAACAACGACAGTGGGTGCCGGAGAAGGTACAGGACCCGGCATAGTCACCATGTTGTCGATAACCTTTCCACTTCGGAGCACCGTCACGGCATGAGCTTGATGAGCTTGCCCGGGCAACTTGTTCTTTTCACTCTGCTGCCTCATCTCATTAAGAGAGTGGCAATCATCCCATAGTTTCTCAAGGCGCCTCATCGCCGCCTCCGCATTTTCATTCCTCGATTGTTCTTAGCGATGTAGGCACCGAGAGGATCCTCGGCGAGAATCTGTTGAGATTGCGGGGACCGCGTGGAAACTGCTTCTTCGCGCGAGGTGGTAAAGTCTGCTGCTGCTGCTGCTGCTGTAAGGATCTTGTGGGTAAGGCGGTGTCGATATGGTCTGCGGATCGACGTCTGCGACCATAAGCTTGCCGCTTGGCGGATCTTCTTTGAGCCGTGTCTTCGCTGCGGTGGGTCTTCTTGTGCGAGGAGGCGTCGAGTTTGTGAGTTTGAACACGAACCCGACTGGCTCGGTTCTTCCACCTGAGTTGTATTCTTCTTGGTTTTGCTCATAGGTCGGCCTCGGCTCATAATGTTGTCGGTGAAAACCTTGCATAGCGTAAGTCTCCACTCCGCCTTCATGAGCGGACGCTCCCATATTAGGGCAAATATCCATGATGTCCCATTTCCATGCAAATTCCACAAGGATGCATAGAATTCTCGTGGAGGTGCGCCGAACTCCTGCGAAGGAGCGGCGAACTCTGAGGAGGTGAAGGGAGCTCAGCCTGCTTCAACTTCATCTCGTTCATTTCTCTCATGAGCTGTGCCATTTGCCTCGTCAAATCTGATCCAGGCTCCAATGAGTTGACAGAAGATCGACGCGTACTCGATGCCTTCTGGAGGGAATTGCTCGCCATGACGTCAAAGATTTCGTCAAGAGCCTCGGCTGTGATATGAGCTATGTTGCCCCCTGCTGCGTCGTCGGCCTTTTCCTGATCGGATTTCAGGATCCCATCGCAGAAGAATTGACATAACAGAACCAACGGGAAGAAGTGATGTGGGCATTGCCTTTGAAGCTCCTTGAATCTTTCTCTCGCTTCATGGAACGGCTCATCTAGATCTTGCTTGAATGTCATAATTTTTGATCGAAGATCCTTCGTCTTCTGTTGCGGATAGAACCTCAACATGAACTGTTCCACCACAGAATTCCAATTTGTCAGAGAGTCGGCGGGAAAACTCATAAGCCAAGACTTGGCTTTATCCTTCAAAGAATAAGAGAAACAGCGCATCTTCAACTGTTCTTCGTTCAGGCCCATCAGAGGGAATGACTGCACCACTTGATTATATTCTCTGATAAAACTCAGGGCATCTTCATTTGCCATGCCGTGAAAAGTGGGAATGAGGTTGAAGTGATTTGGCTTCAACTCATACCCACGTGCCGCGGGGCATAACACGATCGGATTTGTAGTTTCCCCTATCTTAGGGCGAAAGTAATCCCCCATCAGGCGAGGGACAGCGTTCCCGTCATGATTGTTGTTCATTCGATCACCCATGACCCCTGGAGGGAACTCTTCAAACAAAAAATTGTCGACGGTAGTAAACCCCCCTTCAACTGTGAGAGAATTGTCCTCACAGAAACTATCACAACTGAGTGATCAAAGTTTGCCACACTAGGCGATCGCGGTTTGCTCAACTTGCAAGTATACTTCAACGGCGATGCCAATCTAGGATTTAAGCTTGGCGTCCCTGCATACACAACACTCAACAAACGAGATCAAACACAACTGCGGTACAAAATAAGAAAGGCAAGGAGAAGAATAAAAGCGAAAACATGCAACATTAATAAGCGCTTAAAGTTCTCCCGACGGCGCCAAAATTTGTTTCAACTAAAAGTATACTCTTAATTGACTCACAATCGAATGAGGTGTTGTAATAGGAAAGCTAACCTAGTCGTCTCGAGGAAAACTTAACAGGCGTTACTAACTTGCCACACGAAGCAATAAATTCCTAAACACTTTAATCTCAAAGGGTTGATAGATTACCTAGGCAAGGAATTATTAACGAAAGAAAAGCGAATTAACTAGGCGTAAATTGATAAAGCGTATAAATTATCTAGGCGAAATTAAACCCTAAATCGAAAGAACATGGAATTGAAATTATAAACCCTAGGCATGAATCTAAATAATTAAACGAAGACAAGATTACTCGGACAAATATCAAAATTAATCATAATCCAACGAAGAAATCAATAATAATCAAATACGAAACTATTAGCGGAATAAAGCAATAGAAGAAACTTACGAACAATCGAGCGATGGAATAGATAATGCAAACTTAAAGCACGAATCCAATATTCGTACAATAATCTTGAATCCCAATTTCAAAAGACAAGAGAAGAATAAATTACGAACTAAGAATAGAGAAGAAGTTCTCGTCTCCCACTTGCAAAAGACGGAAAAGAAAATAAAAATGAAAAGTAGGGTTTCAGCGTTCGAAAAACGTATAAATATCGGCCCAAAACTAACGCACGGCGCCGGACTCGATCCCGCGCGGACTCGCTTCATGAACAAGGACCTCCCAATACGGACTCGTACAGCCGGGACGCTTGAAGCCTCGGATCGGCTAGCCAGCGGACGCAATGAGGCGCCGGACTCGTCGAGCTCGGGATGAAAATTCAATAGGCACGCCGCGGACGCGATGAGGCGCGGGACGCAGGACCCTCGGGCCAAACTTGCGAATGCAACCCGCGGACGGAGTCGGTAGGCGGGACGCTTGAATGCTCTCGAGGCGTGCCTAGCGCCGGACGCAAACAAACGCCGGACGCGTCTTTCCTTGAAGCGGGCGGCGCTGCGCAGCAGCGCCGGCTCGCCGAGTCCGGCGCTAGGGTGCGCTCTTGGCAACAAAAGCTCAGCGCAATCCTACCCTACACAAAACACAAACGAACATGATTCCAATAAAAAGATATTCAAATATAACCGGAATGGAATCAAAACGACGACAACAAAACAAATAAAAACAAAACAAAAAACATGCGAAACATTAACCGAACATGGTACGGTTTCGGTTCGGTTCGGTATTAACCGATAACCGAAAACCGTTTCCCACCCTACCCATGAGAGGTAAAATTTTATTTTTTAAATTCGGATACTTTCACAAATAATTTAGATACTTTCACGATAAATTCGAGACGATTTCACGAGTTCAAAGTTTATACTTTAAGGAAATTTTACAATAAACATATTTATATATACATATATATATATATATATATATATATTTATGGTTGGGTTCTTATAGTACTCGGTCCTCAGATAGTATTTAATATCCAATCTAGACCACATATTTTGAACATGTGACCTTACCACAAGCTGACATGTGGTAGCTCATTTTCCTTCTTTTTTAAAAAAAAATCGCAAGAGAAAAAATTGGAACATTTTTCTTCTTCTCTTCTTCTTCTTCTTCTTCCATTTTTTCTTTTTAAAATGGCGATAAGGATGACGACGACGATAACAACAACGAACGGTGACAGACAATATTAATAATATACATACGAACAGTAAAAAAACAATAGATTTTGAAAAGAAAAAAAGAAGAAGATAATTTTGAGAACCAAATTGATGGATTTTGAAAAAAAAATAGAAGATGAATCTGATAGAGGATTGAAGAATTGAGAAAGATGGTAGTTATGTCAGTGGTTCACGGTGAAATTCGTCGATCAATCGGGGAAAGAGACGGCGAAATTGACGGAGTAGGATGGATTAGAGATTTTTTATCGAAAAACATAAAACTGCATTTAACAAAATATAAAACTGTATTTAACTAAACATAAAAATGCATGCTAAGCACGAAACACAAACATCCATTTAACAAAACATGTTCATGCATTTAATCAAACATGTTCATGCATCTTACAAAACGTAAAATCATTGTTGTGCCACGAGCACTATAGTGTACGCGCGTGCGCCAAGTGATGTCTTGAAACGCACGCGCGTTGGTAGCGAGCACACGCTTCCAGCCTACATGCATTATTATGTTCAACTGTATGTATTTTTGTGTTTATTTAAATGCATTGTTCAGTTCAACTAAATTCATGGTTTATTTTTTGCAATCACATAACAAATCAAATTACTAATCTACCATTACTGTAGCGAAATCGGCGACATTAAGCTTAAAAGATCCAAAAAATCTCCACTATTGGATCTATGAGATGAGTGAATGAGATTGAGTACTACATACTACCTCAGGCGGTACTATTTGATCCTCTCTCTCTCTCTCTCTATATATATATATAGTCACGTTCATGTAAAAATACCTATTATTGAAAAAAATAAGAATAAATCTCAACCATTTGATTTTTCTCATGCGGTCAAGATTGAATATGTTTTATCAATTTTTATTGACTTATTTTTTAAATAAAAGATTATATTAATAATTTTGTTTAATCTATAACTTCCTATTTTATAGGGATTTTAATCGATTAGATTTATAAGGGAAGTTATTTGAATTTAAGATTGTAACTAATTTCCTTAATCATGCTAAGTCATAATTGTACAGATTGATTTTTTTTAATGTTGATTTCCATGGTTTCTTAATTTTTTTTAATTATTGATATTTTCTTGTCCCAAATTTATTAGATCTTAATCAATGAGCTAAGCCCGTGGGGTAATTATTAATATTTATTTTCTCTTTTTGCCATTTTATTAAAAATATATATATATATATATATATATATATATATATATATATATATAGTTTTCGTTTATTATTCAATATAAATGCACATTCGAAATTGTCCAAATGTACATACAGAATCATTTAAATGGACATTCAAAATTCTTACATGCACAAACCGTCTAAATGCATATTTTCAGATACACAAAGTATCTAAATGCACATTTTTAACATCTAAATTGTTTAACATATTTTTCAAATTGTCTAAATTTACATCTCAGATTTTTTGAACAAACATTTCAAATTATCTAAGTGTACATCTCAAATTGTTTAAATTGCCAAATTGTCTAAATGTATATTTTTAGCATCTAAATTTGACATTGTACTAATTCACATCGACGGTACAAATGTACATTCGATTGAGAGAGAGAATACGAAAAAAAAAATTATGTATTATAAATATAACGAAATTAGATCACTAATGTGATTAAATAATATTTTAGTGTATCTATACTCAACCTAATAAATATAGTAATATTCCTTATAAAAAATGCAATGAACATAGAAAATTTACTTCAGAAAAAAAAAACACAAATAATTAATACTATGCATTCTCATTAATTCAAATAAGTAAATTTGTTTCTATCTACTATGATCAAGGCTAATAACAAATTTGTATTTAACCTATCTCTCATCTATATATAGGAGAAACATACTTATTTATGTTAATATATATATATATATATATATATATATATATATATATTTTATATTCTCAAAGTAATTAGGCTATCATATTTTATCTATGGATCTTACCTAACAACTACATACATGCAGAGTGAATAATAAATAAAAATATTTGAGTTATTTTTCAAAAATTGTAAAATTTTCTTCTAACTTTTAAATATATATATATATATATATATATATATATATATATATATATATATATATATATTTGGACGTAGTTGTAATGTTGTATTCATTTGTTTAAAAGACCTTATTTAGTGTACTTCTATTTTTAGATATGATTATATGTTTTATACTTTCTCGGTCCCTCAATTTTTTTTTTATAAATCTTCAGCATGGGTTTTAATAAAAACTATTGAGTGTATTGTGAGTGGAGTAAGGGTCTCACGTTAGTGTAATATTAAATTAATTAGTTGTGGACCATGAGTAGTAAATGTATAAATAAGTGGTGTTATTGAGGGTAAGAATGAGAGATAGTGGCGGACCATGAGTGGTAAATGTGCAAATAAAAAGTGTTTTTGAGGGCAATAAGTAGATAGCAGTTTGTGGAATAGTTTTCATAAATGGAATATGAAGAAGTTTGGGGGACGTACCAAAAAAAACTATGAAAGAAATTGAGGGACAAATGGAGTATTAACTTTCTTATAATATATACTCCCTCTATCCACAATAAGTGTATCACTTTTGGATGACATGAATTTTAATAAAATTGTTGGTGGATATTTTTTGAGTAGAGAAATTATATCACCATGTGTTAGGTTGTGAATAGTTTTTTGATAAATAATAAGTGATTGTGAGATTGGATAATAAAGAATAGTATCTTAAAAACGAAAGTGATACACTTTTTGTGGATGCCAAATAATATAATTGTGATATACTTATTGTGGATGAATTGAATATATTTTTTAATTTATAGAATACTTTACTATTTCGTGCCTACAACTACGCTGTCAAATTAATATCATCATCAACTAAATGCTTATTAACATATTAGTATGTCGAGTTGAACGTAAGAGATGACCCTAACTAATTACCAACTTTTGAGATAAATGTTTCCAAAATCTCAATTAAATAAATTATTATTGCTTAAACTACATTTTCGCTGTTTCACATAATCTATAGTTGGCCTCGATTTCAGAGAATAATAGTATTTGTTTGTCATAATCTTATTACTCCAATTTTAAGAAGACTTGCAATTCGATTTTCAATTGGGTTTTCACCCAACCCATTTCAACTATAAAATGACGATGTGATTTTCTGTAAGCAGTGAAGAGCAAAATATAAATTAGAAGAGTTAAACGCGTTACACTTCAAGAAAAATGGCCTTCCAATTGAGTCTCACAATTATTTTTGGCATTTTTGCTTGTTTAATATCAATGGCTTTGGCTACACCAGGAACGGCCACTTTCTACACACGATATGTTCGTATGTGAATCTTTTCTTTTACTTGTAAAATGTTTTTAACCTTAATAATTGAAAGTTAAGCCAAAACCTTAATAATATTTTTGGTTGCAGCTTCTGCATGTTATGGGAACAAAGACTATGGAGTTATGATAGGTGCAGCTAGTGATCCTCTGTGGGCAAATGGGGCTATTTGTGGCAAATTATTCAATGTTACATGCACTGGACCAACCAACCCGGTTCCGCATCCGTGCACGGGGCAAAGTGTGGTGGTGAAGATCGTCGATCACTGCCCCGGATGCGGCGGGACCCTAGATCTCTCTAGAGAAGCCTTTCAGGCTATTGCTAACCCTGTGGCTGGGATTATTAAGATCGACTACTATCAGTAAGAAACTATACTTTACACACGATATTCTTCATTGAAAATGATATTTCATTTATAACTGTAATTACTCAATTGTTGACATATGCTATTTAAAGTTTTTGTAGCTGTTCACTAAAATAATTAAGCAAAATTTAAGGAATTAATTTGTCCCCATGCTTTCACTAATATTAAAATTAAACCATATTTTTAGTTATAAATACCTAATTTTGATATAAATTTACTTCAACTTTTCGATGGGCTTTCGCATAATGAATCTAAACGGGTACACATATTGGGCCTTCCAGATTTGCAAAAGAAATGAGGACGCTCAGCAAGCTAACCCAAAACTCAAGACAACTTTAATATAAATTTGTAATGTTTTACAAATTTACTCTCAGTTAATTAAATTCAACGATCTTTACAGTATACATGATTTCATTAAGATATATTCTGATCGATTTATTGGTTACAATATTATTTTAATTAGTTTTGATTATCATTACAGTGTCTAAGTTGATTATATGAGGATCACGAAGCTTCAATTAGGACCACTAGTGTTTGGAGCATCTTTAGAAGAAATTAATATTAACAGGCTTTGTATTTTAATTAGTTGAATAAGACAAGGCAGTAGCCTCAATTTATATTATAGATTTTGGAATCATGCACGGAGTTTACTCCTTCGAATAAATGATGGAACCCAGAGATGAACTTATTATTGTCTTCGTTGAAATAAAATAATTAATCTGGCAATATTCAGCGAGAAATTTGATGGACCAATAAAAGTGGTACAGAGTTCGACATATCTGTTTATTATTTACAATGTAAGTCAGATGAACAATATTGTGGAGTGTGATTGATGCAAACATTGATATTTACTTAACACCGTCAAAACCAAAGTTGAGCAGTGGAAACTATTTTTCGGCGACAAACTTTTGGTGTCACAGCTTTTGCCATATACAAATTTACGAATCGCTTCCAATAATTCATGTATCCTTGTACGGTACGCCCACTTTGGGGATATCAAATCCTACAAAGTAAGATGAATTTGAGAGAATCCATTTTGTTTGCTAATAAGTTGAGGGATTAGTTTGGCGTTTTTTTTTTTCAGAATAAGTAGCAACCTTAATTATATATATAATTAGTAGATCGTGATAACAAAAGTTACGTAATTACAATTACATGTTTGTGTTATTGGAGATGGTTCTAGTAGGAAATAGGGACCAATATGATCCATATATCTTGACTAAATAAATGCATCCATGATTGAATTTCATATTGAGTAAAGCATCTTTCATAATAATGAATTTTAATTATTTTAATAATGCATACTAGGTATTATGATAATGCATCCATTTATACAAATGTAGATCAAACAAGCTCCAAATTAGTTCTTAGATTTTACCTAATGCATATTAGGTATTATGAAAATGCATCCTCCTTGTGTGTGTGTGTTGGCTTAGTGGTAGAGTGGTTAATGCCCGAGGCCAAAGGTCTCGGGTTCAAGTCCACCGTGACGCAGCCTTTAAAAATTTCTGTATTAAATTACCAAAAAAAAAAAAAAAAAGAAAGAAAATGCATCCTCCGTGTGTGTGTGTTGGCCTAGTGGTAGAGTGGTTAATGCCCGAGCCCAAAAGTCTCGGGTTCGAGTCCATCGTGACGCAGCCTTTAAAATTAATTATGTATTAAATTACCAAAAAATAAAATAAAATGCATCCTCCTCTTCTTGTCCTTTTTAAATTTATTTTTGAAGTTACGACCATGTAATATTTCATTAAAAAGTTACGTAATTATTATTTTTCTTAGAATAATGTAAAACGTAATTATCACAGAAAGTAACATATTCCATCTGTTGTTTTTTAAGTATCCCATTAGCATTTTTCCTTATTTTAAATAAGTGCTTTAATTATAATTTGAGAGTATAATTGTGATACATTTCCTATTTACCCTTATTTAATACTCGAATTTGATAATTAATTGTATGAATGCATTTATCATGGTAATTAATAATATTACAAATGTAATTTTTTAAATTTTCTTGATATATGTAATTTGATAACTGTGGACACTTATAAAAGAACGGAGTGAGTAGTTCATTCAATTAATTACTAGTGGAGAGACAAGAAAATTTTAAATGTCCAAGGGTCACCCAACGCCTATATATAGGCCATTACCTTATACTACTTAGCACGCACAAAATATTCTGATATACTTCAACTCAGATTTTCCTTCCAAACTCGAAACATAGAGTTTGTTATTTGTAAATATTAACATATAAATGACAACCGCTCGTATTACTATCGTGTTTATCATCGCTTCGTGCCTTATTTACATGGCCTCTGCCAAATCTGGAAAAGCCACATTCTACACAGACTATACTCGTAAGTTGCTCTCTTTCAATTTTCTCATTACATTAAATAACTATTCCTAATCTAACTAAAACATACTTTAATCTTTTTAGCATCGGCATGCTATGAAAACAAGCACGAAGGTACGATGATAGCGGCAGCTAACCCTAGTTTATACGATAATGGGAAAGCTTGTGGGCAAAGGTACAAAATACGGTGCACAGGCGGCACCAACCACGGCGACAGACCATGCCGGAGAGGTCATGTCACGGTGAAGATTGTCGATCTCTGCCCCGACTGCGCAGATGATCAGCTTGACCTCTCCCGACAAGCCTTTAGAAAGATTGGCAATCTTGATGCTGGCGTAATTCGTATTAACTATGTCAAGTAAGTCACTAATTCAACATTAATTACATAAAACAAGACTGTAATTCTAAAATACTTTACTAAGTTTATGATATGCATCTGGGGCGTACAATTCGACTGCAGCAATGAATTGTCTAATTTAATTTGTTTTTAGCATTACTTTCTAATCACTTGGCAATTTAGTTTGTCTAGTTTAATTTGTCTCGTTGCAAGTGATGGTGATCGTTTGTTTATTTTTATTTTCCAAGAAATTTCCTTCTCTAATTTTGTAGCATTGTCTTTATTTTGTTTTCATCCATGAGTTGCAGTGGTATTTGAAATAAATAAAGCATGGTGCTGACATAATTCGTTTTCATGATGCTGTAATTTGCAGAGTATAAGCGGGCCATCAAACTCCAATTTCACCAAGAAAAATAAGCATTTCAGGGCGACGATGAACTGTTGTTCTGGTTAATAGAATAAGAGGCAGTTTCCTGAAAAGATATTTGGAATCACCAAGATTCCTATTGGCTGTAGACAAGATCCAGTTGGATTTTCTAGTTGCCAATTTTATATGTTGTGTACTTCTGTTTTATTAGTGCTAATAAACTATATGTCGTATACAGATGGCATGTATTAGATGATATAGTGGGAAATAAAATTTACTTTTGTAATATATGATTGCATGGAAATGAGATGATTATGCCAAGTTTGTAGATGCCAACGTATTCATATGTCATATCTGATTATAGTAAATTTCATTTATAATTACTAATATATGTGATGTAAGAAAACCAAGACCTACAGATACAAAATAATTTTATTAAGCCGTGAAATATTATTA
This sequence comes from Salvia rosmarinus, assembly GCA_036937905.1. Taxonomy (NCBI): domain Eukaryota; kingdom Viridiplantae; phylum Streptophyta; class Magnoliopsida; order Lamiales; family Lamiaceae; genus Salvia; species Salvia rosmarinus. Next base: position 61,193 of record JAODLM010000695.1, read on the forward strand.
TTAGGTTTGTTCATTTTAGAAAATTATCCAGAGATACTTCACCCGAAAGTTTGGGGCGGTCTCCGTCTGCAATACGGTGAGACCCCTAATTAATTACTTAATCTTAATTAATTAATTAATTCTAATTAATTAAATAATTAAATTAATTCTAATTAAAATTAATTAGTTTAATAAACTTTAATAATAAATTAATAAATAATAATTTTAAATTAATATATCTTAATTTTGAATTAATAAACTCTAATAGTGAATTAATAAACCCTAATTTTGAATTAATAAACCCTAATTAGATATAATAAACCCTAATTTTGAATAATAAACTCTAATTATGAATTAATAAATCATAACTTTGAATTAATAAACTCTAATTATGAATTAATAAACTCTAATTATGAATTAATAAACCTCAATTATAAATTAATAAACCATAATTATGAATTAATAAATTCTAATTTTGAATTAAAATTATAATTAAAATTAATAAATTTAATTATAAATTAACAAAATCTAATTATCCTTACTCACCATAATTGATATATAATTATTTAAAAAAAAAAAAAAAACAAGGGTGAGCTCACGGTGAGGCGAAGCTCACCCAAGTTTTTGTCTATAACATATCATACAAGTTATAAACGTGACATGTACTAATAAGATATTGGATTATTGACATATAAATACATAAAATTTAATTTGATTTTGGTTTTGCACACACTTTAAAAGGAGTATATAAATACACAAACTTTGATTGATTTTGGTTTTGCATATGAACTTTAAAATGAATATATAAATACACGAACTTATTAATTGTAGTAGTTTTACCACAATTTATTTTTCGGTCAAATTGAAACTGACATGACATTAGATATGATTAGTTGGCAACAATGTAGAAATCTTAAAGTTCTTGTATGAAGAAGAATTTGTAGTAATCTACTTGTTCGTCATTTACTTCATTTACAAATGGTGAGTTTAAGATTTGAAGTGATTTCTTCGTTTTGTGTGTTTGTGTTATATTCCTTTATTTTTTCTTTCTTTCTCGTGAAGTGTATATGTGTTCTGTATGTGTTAATCAGTCAATGTGCGTGTTTTGCCAAGTATAAATGTTTCTTTTATATTTTATTTATTAATTTATTTCCACGTCGTTATCAATTCATCACAGATCTCATATCAGTTTCAATTTGATCGAAAAATAAATCGTGGTAAAATTATTAAAATTAATAAATTCGTGTATTTATATACTCTTCTTAAAGTTTTTGTGCAAAATCAAAATTACATCAAAGTTCGTGTATTTATATACTCATTTTAAAGTTCGTGTGTAAAATCAAAATCAAATCAAAGTTCGTGTATTTATATGCCAATAATCCTAAAATATATAATTGCCATAATTAGTTGAATTACACACATAAGATTCGAATACAAATTCACAATAAGTTCGTGTATTTATATGCCACTAGCCCTAAAATATATAATTGCCATAATTAGCTGAATTACACACATAAGATTCGCATAAAAATTCACAACGTAAGTCACTCCAAGTGATAACTAACTAGGTACGTATTTCCATACGCAAACATAATTTAAAAGCTGGACACTTATTCATAGCTACGACGTAAACAGCAATCCAAACCTCTAACTACATCTTCTCAAACATTTCAAACCCAGGAAAAACAAATAAGTTAGAAAACCAGCCCAAGTTCTAACAAAATCACACACATACAGGTGAGCCACACGCAGAAGCTGAGGCCCATGGGTCCCCAACTTTTTTGAAACAATAGGTATATATTTGATATGCAAAATAATATTTGAAGTATTTGTCTAGCCTCGTGGTTGAGTTCCTCCTCTAAGTTTTGCTGACCCGAGTTCAAAACTCGCCAACGGCATTTTCTCTGTTTTTTTTTCCCTTCTTTCTCTCTCTCTTTTCCTTCTTTTTCTCGTTTCATTTCTTTCCTCTTAATCTTTCTTTCATTTTTTCCCTCCTCTCTTTCTTTCTTTTTCTCGTTTCATTTTTTTCCACCTTTCTCCATTTTATTTCTTCTCTTTATTTTGAGATCTTTTTTCTTTTTTTCTTTCTTATATAATTTGTTTTATGTTAATAAAAGAAAATATGTATCCAAATAATAACACTATGTGAATTAATTCTTAGCTAAACATGTGTGCTCTCTATAAATATTTAATAACTAAATCCATTATAGTCTAATGGGTTACGATTTTTATTTCACATTTAGAAGATCTTGGTTCGATTCCTTTTTCTATACTTATTTTCTTTTATTTCCTTTTTCTTTATATGTGAATTAATATTACCAATCAAATTTGTAAAAGGATTATAATAAACTCATTATATTATTAAATTATTATTATTTTATAATTTTATTTTATTACCTTTTAAAATTATAATTAATTTGGCCCCCCAGAAAAAATTTCCTGGCTTCGTCATTGCACACACAGTATCAATCTGTGTCAGGTTGTCTGATATGTCAAAGTCCATCGTCAAAGTCTGTCAAATATGGTTAAACTTAAACACCAATCTGACAGATATTGACTCAATGACAGTCTGACATAAGTTTTATGTAACTTACTGATGAAATTGGATGTTGACTTTGCCGGTATCGGGATGGGCGATAATGGCAAATGCTTCCTCAGATAGATCAATGATGTTGCGGCAGCCCGGCGGGCAGTAGTTGACTATTTTAATGACGACGCTTTGGCCGGTGCAAGGGTAGGGTTCGCTTTTGTTGTAGCGTCCATGCATGTAACTTCATACCTTCTGTCGCACGCCGCTCTCTTGTCCTAGATGGCGTCGCTTGCCGCCGCGATCATCACTCCGTCGTTGGAGTAGCCATGGCAGGATGAGGCTAAGCTTACATCAAACAACTTTACAATTAGCTATATATATCCCACTAATGATTATATTGCGGTCTAACAATTTTAGCATGGGGTGAAAATTTCTCATATATAAGCAAATTTTGTTGGAATTGAGCTTACAAAACAAAACAGTACAAATTTGTCGGACGCATTACAACTTGAAACATAATTGTAGAAGAAGGAGACCAAACTAAAAAAGAACAAAACATAAATGAAATAAAAATCGAAACAAAAACTATATGAGACTAATGCCGAGTCGAGGAGGTCTCTTTCCACAAGACTAGATACGTCCCGGTAGTGCTCTTGGTTCTAACGTATCGTCTCCAAAGATAAAATGACAATATCTTGAAGGTGACAGCGTGCCACAGACAAATGACCTCCTGCGAACTGAACGGAGGCGAGGACAGAGCTTGTACGAATGAGCTAAGGTGTCGGCTGGTATGCAGGAATGAAATGGTGATTCCTGCGTCCATTCTCATTCCGATGGTTGGTAAGATTTTTACGTCAGGAATCACCATCCCCGAAGGAATGCTTATTCCCATTAACATGAGATTAGTCATTCCTCCCCTTCCCCATGGTATTAGCTATTCCCATGAATATGAGATTAGTCAAATTTATTTATTTTTTCTAAAAAATTATTTTTATTTATTTTTATCTAGTAAAATTAATAATAATAATTTTATGATAATAAATAAATAGTAGTTATTAATAATAAATAATTTAATATAATAATAGTGATAAAAATATAGTTATTAATTATATTAACATAATAAATAACAATAAATAATTATATTAAAATAATAATATTATTAATAAACATCATGATAATAATAATAATAATAATAATAATAATAATAATAATAATAATAATAATACATACTAGTAAATAATAGTATTAATAATATTCCTAAGTAATAATATTAAAATAATATTCCTAAGTAATTATATTAAAATAATATATCCTAAATATTAATATTAATTATTATTATTATTATTATTATTTTTATTATTATTATTATTACGATAATAATAACATAAATTATAAAATCATAATTATTTTATTTGTTTTATTTCATTCTTATTTGTTCATTCCTTGTACATACCAGCCATATGAATCACATATTTCATTTCATTTCATTCATATCATCATTCCATTTCAAAGTCCATTCCATTCATATCCAATTTCATTCCAGTGTACCAACTGTCACCTAAGTGTATGCAGAGAGTGTTTATGTAGTATGTTTCGTAGCAGGTTGCAATGCAGTATGGGACATGTCCTATTTATAGGCACAGTCCTCTCCGATGGAGCCTGTTGGATTTAATACCCTCCATAATGTTGAAGGTTACGGAGTTATGTCCCCTCATTGACTGCAGTGGGAGTTACGGCGGTTTATGGAGGACAAGATTGGAGTTACTCCACGTTTTCCGTAGATCCATCAAGACGGGCGGTTACGGATAAACCTAGTCAACATCTGTGTCCAGATTCATTGGATATATCTGGACATCTCTCATGTGCACAACATGTCTAACGGATTGGACCACATGAGTTGGGTCTTGAAACAACTCCATCTTTGGGCTCGATCAATCAGCGATCCAAAAGATAAGCGCGTTGCGCCTAAACTAGACCCATAAAACAAGCCCAAAGAACAGTATAAAGACCAATTATCAAGATCCAAGTCCATGAGCTTGGACCACTGACCAGAGCCAGAGCCGGGTTCCGGTTTTGTGCACCAGGTGATCTCAAGCAGGCGACAACGCGTGCGTGGGCTTCCAACCCATCAGTTCTGCACATTATTATACTAAGGTGCAATAATGGACAAGTTAAATTGAGCCAGCTTTGATTGGTTTCTATTGTTTGAGAATGAATTTTTTTATTTTGAATCAAAATCATTTCTCAAAGAATTTAAAACACAAACGAGAACCTTTATTTTTAAAATGTATTTCATCTCATAATTCAATAATTTAATTTCCACCACAATTTTTAAAATTCTCTTAGATTTTGCAAATTGCTTCTAATAATATGTTGTAATCTAAATAATTGTGATGGAAATACGAGGACTGAAATACGACGTAAAATATTGTTTTGAACTATAAAATCTCGTCCGGTTCAAATTAGAGAGCAAAATAAAGACAATGTATCTGTTGGTGGCCCAACCAATTGCGTGTAGGGTTGGGGTAACAGTTTACGATTTTTGGTTAGTACCGAACCGAACTGAAACTGCATAATGTTCGGTTAACCGAACACTACATATTCGGTTTGCGGCTCGGTTTGTGGTAAAATATTTTAATTTTTTTTCTTTTCAGTTAATCGATAACCACGAATAATCTATTTTTTATTCTTATTTTTACAAGTATGTTCTCATCATAAAAGATCAATAAATAAAATAAAGTTTTGTGTATATTGAGCACGTGGTTTTTTTCATTTTAGTAGCTATATACTTGCAATTAGTCGTAGTCGTAGTCGTAGAGTATCAAAAAATTTAAAACATGTATATGATAGATTGTATTTAATTAATATATGGAAGTAATTAGATAAATTATTTGAAACCAACCGTATAAAATAAAATAAAATGAGCAATAATTTATTTATCATAAATTATGTTTAATCGTAACTATATAATATTTAGACTGTCTAATATAGTTAAGTAAGAAAAATAAAAAAGTTATATGTTCTTTTTCGGTTTTTCGGTTAACTGAAAACCAAACCTCATTTGCCGATGCGATATTCGATTAACCGAACCTTAATAAACGGTCTGATTTTAGTTTTGGAATTTATGAAAATTTTGATTCGATTAACCGGAAAAAAAAAATCGATTCGATTAACTGAACCCGAACCATTCTCCACCTCTAATTGCATGTAGTAGCCAACGAGTACGGCTTGAAGCGTTTCGATATATGGTAGCAACAATGCCAACAATAGCGACGGTTTTGATTATTTGGATCATATTAGTTGGGTTGCCAGTAAACGCAAATTTAAATGCAATCTCGAAATTAATAAAATTACAAATGACGGCGCTATTTACGAGTATTCCACTAGAATTTAGCAGTGTTAAAATTCAATTACATATTTATTGGGAGAAAACTTAATACACCAACAATGATCAAGTGTATGCTCTTTCTACTCTAAAACTTAAATTTGCTACTCTTTTTATTCAAATGCATAAAATCAACCTTAATTAATGTCTTAATCAATTAAGAGACAAGTACTTATATATTTTACATGTTTTTTTTTAGTTTTTAGTGTTTTTCTACTTTTCAGTTATTAATCTTTGACCAACTTTTGAATTTCTTGTGTATAAAATTATTAGGGTTGGCTAACCCTCTCTTACAATCGCTCTATTCTACCTCGTTGAGCTTCGACTTACAATCTATTTGCATCCACAGACTCTTCTTAGTGGCGAGTATTCTTTTATTCGGTTGGTTTTGGACCAAAAAATAATCAAATCGAAATAAAACCGATTTTTTAAAAAAAAAATAACTTAACTGAAGTGAAATTTATTCAGTAGCCGAACCGAAATATATTTCGATTATTTCATTTAAACCGAATTTTTATTAAAAAAATATTTTGCAAATAAATAAATAAATAATATTATATATTGATATAATATATAAAACATATATTTTTATGCATTATATATTTCAAAAAATATTATATAATAAATAAATAATTAATACTATTATATATTGATATAAATAAATAAAATCACATTTTGCGATATTAAAATTAATATAATAGGAAAGAGAAATGAAATGGGTTAAGTGTATTTAAATATTAGAATTATAATTCTAAATAAATAAATAAATAATATATTATTTCGGTTATCTATTATTCGATTAATTTTTCGAACCGATCGAAAATCGAATTATCAATTTTAATTCGATTATAACGAATTAACCGAACCGGATTCGATTTTTTTATTTGGTTCGGTTCGGTTATTCAATTTTTTTTTATTTTTTACTCACCCCTAACTCCTAGTAAGTAGAGGTGGCAAAATGGGCGGGTCGGGCTGGCCCGGCCCGACCCATTAGGCTTCGGATACTATGCGGGTTGGGCCGGCCCGCCCACACAGTGCTACCGGATTGGAAAAATCAGAGCCCAACCCAGCCATGTCTGGGCCACCGGGCTTTCGGGCTAAACTCGTCGGTAAAAATATGACACTTTTTTTTGTCCTTTTAATAGCTTTAATATAATACTTAAGATATTTACTATTAAGGACACTTAAAAGTGTCATATTAAGGGAATAACAGTGGATTTTAAAATGGGGACACTTTTAAATGTCCTATTAGTCTACTAATTAAGTAAATAATAGTGATTTTTAAAATGGGGACACCTAAAAGTGCCCTATTAAGTGTACTACTGCGGGCGGGCTTTTTAGCCCGGAAACCTCGGGCTTTTTAGCCCCAAAGCCCGGTTGGCCCGACGGGCCATCTGGGCGGGTTTTTTAGGCCCGATTTTTTTCGGGTCTATAATTTTCGAGCCCAACCCAGCCCTAACCCCGGGTACCCCGGGCCGGCCCATCGGGCCGGGTCCATTTTGCCAGCTCTACTAGTAAGTATAGCTCTATAGGAGTCCGTTGATGCAAACGGATCGTAAATCAAAGCTCGGACAAGGTAGAACAACGGGGTGGAACTGGGCGAAACAAAAGATTGTGCAAGTTTGAATTCTCGCCGGTGGCTACCCGGAAGCTAATGGTGGTAGTATGTTCGGAAGCTTTTGCGACAGAGGCTAGTGAGGTTTTTTGTTAGTACAACTCAATAAGAGTCTGTGGCGCAAATGGATCGTAGGAGCTCAGATGAGGTAGAACAGAGCAAAACAAAAAGACTTCGCGAGTTTGAATCTTCACTGACGGCTAACCGACGGCTATAAACGGCTAGTCTGTTAGGAGTATAGTGTGATGGTAGCTAGTGAGGTTTATAGTTATTATAGCTCGATATGAGTCTATGGACACAAACAGATCATAAATATTAACTCGAATGAGGATAAACGGTGTGAACAAAAAGATTACGTGAGTTAGAATTCTCAGGAGTAGTTAACCAACTAATGGTGTCCCCAAACGACTAAACAGCGGGTAAATGATTCCATATCATTTACTTACCATATTTAATTTAAAAAATATATATTTTTTTAAATAAAGCAATTATCCACCTTCAAACTTGTGGCTAAATAGAGGATACCAAGTGTAACGGCTTTCCATATACCTTCCCTCTTCTTGCCCAGTCTTGGCTTTCAGACTTGACGCCTTTCTTATCGGAGTGAACGGGGTTGCTTCGTTTCGGGGTTATCTTGTTGAATGTCCGTTGAATCGTATATAACAGATTGTCTAACTAAAGAGGTTTGGAAAAACCTTCATACCTACCGATCTGAGTACAGAAATGCTTGTGTAAGAAAAAGTAAGATATTGGACAAGAAAAGCATGGATAAAGCCATGGCATGGTTCATGTTAGACTGCAGGGTAAGCAATGTTCGAAGGCTAGCAGGGGAGCCAAGGGGAGAAAGCCCGGAGACGTACAAACATATTTTTTTTATCCAAATTGCAAATTTTATATTTTTTCACATTAAATTACTATTTTCAATTCATTTTTACGTTAAATATAATTATATAAAATGAGTTATATATTCTACTAGTTATTTTTAAGTTAAAAAGTGGTCAAAATTCCCACAACACTGACGCAACATGCTCTTTCTTCGGATTCGGACATGTTTCTTACACACGCATAATTCTTCTAAAAGTCCATGCAAATTAATATTTTGGGGGTTTTAATAGGAAATTTATAAATTGAGTAGGTATGTTATGTTATGAGTATTTATTCTCATTAACACATATACTAATAACAATCTTCGGGAGGAGGATAGCCAATCGTCAACCAATGATTATTTATATCGGATACGCGTAGTTATTTATATAGGACACGCTTCAGTTATAGTCATATTTCTAAACTAAATATTATTTTTCTTTAGCATTTATAAATACATTATTTCATATTTTGCTGATTAAAAAATTATATTAAATTATTATAATTCCAAGCTTCATTAAATAGATAACATATATAAAAATGGAAAAAACGCTATATTTTCATTACATCATTTGACTATCTTTTTCAATATTATCTTTTTTTAGCAAACTGATGCACAATGTTTTAATATTTTTCAATAGTATTATAAGGCGCAAATTACGACATCAGAATATTGATGTGGCATATCAAATTATATGGCGTCACCTCAACAACACCGTACGTGTATTTCCATCAATATATAAGATTCCAACGTAATCTCTACTGGAGTGGTCTGGTTGATGAAACATTTCTACAACAAAAGTTTCTTGTGGGAATATTATCTTAAAATATATTATCTCCATTAAAAAGAATGTCAAAATTGCTTTATTCGATATCTATAAAATGTCATTTTTTTAGTACAATTATCATACACTCTACTTGTATTATTCAACATCACAACTACTTATTATTTATCAAAAAACCATAATACCAACAATCAAACTTTTATTATTCAACCTCACAATCACTCATTATTTACCAAAAACTTATTCTCTCCACTCAAAAAACATCTATTGTAGGAGCCTTTATCCATTCATAAAATATATACCAAAATTTATTAAATTTCATGTTGTCCAAAAATGACACTCTTGGCGGACAAATGTAGTATTAGATTCTTCTTCTATTGTCGACACGCGCCTTCTTGGAAGAGCCCGAGGCCGCGTGCTCAGAACTTGATTGTATCTGTATAAATCATGAAGTGAATATAAAGATCATAAAACCTAAAAACTCGTACAAAAGATGGTATGAAATTTGAGCATTTTTCACCTCATTCAATTTCTCCCTCACCAACTTAACTGTTTGATTCATAGATTCAGATGGAAAATATTCCTGACAACATTCAAGAGAGGGAAGGATTTATAAGACAACATTCAAGAGAGGGAAGGATTTATAAACCATAAAAAACGAACCATACCGCATTTTACTTGGAATCAACTCCAGAAAAATCACTTATAAACAAACCTTATCTGAAGAAACTAATGGCATGGAGGATCCATGTCCGATGACAGCTGCCCGTAAATCGCTCAACGGCCTACAGAACGGATAAGGCGTTTATTAAAACATCAAGAAATATGAAATTCTCGAAAGAAATTGAAAATTGGGCGAGTTTAGGATTACCTTTGAGATACGGAAGCAGTCGGAGGGCATGGATCCTTGAGCAAAGGAGTGAAAGCTGAGGAAGGCCCTCTACTAGAATTGGAAAGGCCTTTAGATCTTCTTGCTGAAAGAGGAGTGAAAGTTTTACGAGCAATGTAACCATAAAAGGAACTTTGCAACAAGAAGTGTTGATTTTTTAAAATTAATGCCACTTTGGACTTACGGTTTAGTCGCGCTAAGACTTCCTTCCTCCTCCCTTCTAACTTCTCTTTTGTGTCGGAGAGGCTCTCCTACTCGGGCGCGTATGTTACTTGTATTTGGTTTCCGAGAAAAATAGACTCATCTAAGTTTCTTTTGGCAAACCTATCACCAAAACCAAATTCAAGCCTTAAGCCTATGCATGTGCCTACTTTGTATAACACACAATATACATATTTATCATGAGAAACCAATGTTGTAAAAAGCGTGAAGCGGGAGTGAGGCGTTTTACATTTTTGAGGCGAGGTGGTAAGCCTCGAGGCGGTGCGAGGCGTAAGCCTCGACAATAAAGAACAAAAAAATCCAAAAAATTATAAATAAATTATAAAATAAATTATTACAGATTTACAGAAAGCTATTATGTATGCAGTATGTTCACAGAAAGCTATTAGGTTAGCCTATTAGTATTAGTGTATTACTCACTGTTGCGAAAATCTAGTGACTGCTATTATAATTACTAGCTAAAATTTGGGAGGTTATAGTAATAATACAGTAATACTATGTATTACTATTATAATTACTAGCTAATATAATTACTATTACTGGAAGCTATTAATATAATATAATAATTTGTATGTTCACAGGAAGCTAGCTATTAGTCTATTAGCATTACTAATTTACTGGAAGGCTGGAAGCTATTAATTTATGTTCACACATACACTATTCACGTCAGTTCACTCACACAGACACAACACAATTCATACTGTCATACATACATGACTAAGCAGTAAGTCTAATATAATATAATATAATAATATTTTCACTTTTTCAAGACACATGCACACAAACACCACTCACACAGACACATGCACACACACACGACACATGTCAATTATTATAAGATATATCTGTGAACTAAGTCAGTGTATGTCTATAGTATAATAATTTTTTGACTTTTCAAATTCAGACACATTCACACAAAAAATGACTCACCCAGACGCAAACACACACAATACAGAAACGAGCTCACTCTGTGAAAAGCTAGAAACATAGCTCTGAAAATTAAAAAACACCTTACGTGCGACGGCGCCGTGCTGTAGCAGTGACTGGCGAGTGGTGACGGCACGGCGCGGGTTGCGCGGTGTTAAGAAGAGGAGAGGTGCTTGTTGGAGGTTTTAATTTCTTAAGCTTCTTCAGTTCTTCTTCTTCTTCCAGCCCTAATTTTTGTTATTAATGTTAAATTAGGGTTTGGCTCCTCTAATTTTTATCTGAATTTCATATGGGTTCTTTCAATTTGGGCTGAAAACCAAAATTAAACAACAATTTTAAGCTTTGCGCCTCACTTACGCCTCAGCCAACATTCGCCGCCTCAGCGCCCCGAGGCGCACCGATGCGGTCGGTGAGGCTCCCGTATGGGGTTTCCAGATGGAGGCGGTCGCCCCGGGGCGATTTTCGGCCGCCTCGCCTTGAGGCGCGCCTCGAGGCGGCCGCCTCAGCGATTTTCGCAACAGTGTGAGAAACACATCTGTATAATGCTCTTTCCACGAAAACGCCAAGTGCATTAAGTGGAACTATGTGTATGCCTATACATGCACCCAATTCACAAAACACACATATTATGCTGCACATAATGAAAAATCAACACGCAAATACAAATGCATCTACATATTTATCACAAGAAACAAATCGTAAAATGACATTTTCCACATAACCACTAGTTCATTAACTGGAGAATTATATATTATGCACCGTACTCATAAAACACAATATGCTGCGCATAGTAAAAACTGGACATGCAAATAAATATGTGTTACACATACATACTTATCATGATTCATGAGAAACAAATCGTAAAATGCCCCTTTCCATATGAATCACATAGAAATTATACGTATGCCAATACATACACGTACTTCATAACAGTGTGTGCAATGAAAACTCAACATGCAAATGAACATGTATACACATATTTGCCAAAAGAAAAAAAAATCATAAAATGCTCTTTCCACATAAATCACCAAATTCATTAAGTGCAGAATCAATGAATCATATGAGCAATAAATACCTTAATGGTCCATTAAGCAACATAATTACTTAATTAACATAAAAATATCCATGAAATGCAAACATCAAATTGATATATCATATAATCACCTAGCATTGTTGACTTGATGAAATTTGATCCAATAAACATCGGTATACGCCTCACAGTCTTCAGCATACATCGGCTTACATCTAAACAATACTTAACAACGCCATTACAATTTTGGCATCTTCTAACAAATTCCAATGAAAAACAGAAATTCCATTCCAACCCAGAATAGCTATATCAAGAAACCCTCATTTTCTTCATTTCTTACATACAATAACATCATCTTTTTGAAGAATTTGCATAACCCACTTATAAAAATCGTTCAAAATTCAATTTTTTTCTTCTTAAAATCATTTAGCTATATTAATCACTTACTCTGCAACTGGGCCATAAGTAGAGAGCAATTTGAAGAGCTCATCACCACAACCCAAAGAAGGAACATTCCTCACAATCAGGTACCTGCATCCAAAGCTGAAAAGAGTTTTAAAAAAATAAATAAAACCACTTAGCTCAATAACTGAAAGTTTCCCTCCAATTTCCCCCTTTTTTCTGAATATAATTGAGGGTGAAAAACGAAAAGTTGAAGGACATACTTTGATTCATCACAAACTGTATAAACGCGAATTGCAGGGAGCTCGTTTTTGCATTTAGGCATCGCTTCCCGATAGAATAAACTGCAAATTCGGAAGACAAATCAAGCTTGAGAATAAATTGAGAATTTCGAATTTTTATTCATAATAAAGAATGAATGTGTAGGTCTCATTCTTCTAAGTTTCACGGGCCTACATCAGTTATTACACAAGACAAGTCCAAAATTGGCCCAATATAAATATCTCACAAAAACTAGCATAGTTTCTTTTTTTCAATGAGTTTGGGGAGTGGAATTTGAGTATTGAACTTCATTAAGTTATAAAATTTAAAGTCATTTAATATGGTATAACTAGGATAGCAAAATGTAACGCCCAAGTCATGTCATATAACATACATAAGCATATGTCCATATCATATCATATCATATCAATATATAATAGGATTAAGGATTTAGTGATTCTCTCTCCTATATGGCATCATATAATCTCTCCATTTCTATTTTTCTCAAATCTCCTTTATTCTTATTATTTACATCTCCTATCCCACATTGATTTCTTATCAAACTTCACCTTAATTTAAACCTATATAAATAGTTGTGAGTATATTTTTTATCCTACAATACACAATTATTTTACATCCACCAATTTTATTTGGCCCATCAATTAATTAGTTGGCCACATAAATAGTTACTTTTTTATTAAAAATTAAATTAAATTTAATTAATATTATTTTTAAAGTTTTCATGAAACTTTACAAATTCAAGACATAAATTGAATATTATATTTCTTAGGATTTTTTAAACAAATTTTGAATCATACATTGATTTTTCAACAACTTCACGAATTGAAAGTCTAAATAAAAGAATATTTTTTGTATAATTTTTTAAAATAAAATTTGAAATTCATATCGATTTTTCAGGAAACTTCACAAATTAATAAAAATAAATTTGAAATAAATAGTCCATGTAGGAGAGAGATTGCGTTAATCATTAATCTTATTATATATTGATTTTGTAAATCTAAACGAATCCAAATATCAACATATATTACTATACGGGTTTGAGACAATAATAAATATATAGTTAAATCAATTTTTGATCAAATTTGTGGCAGCTACATGTATATAGATTCTAAATTGGTCCAGACATGATCGATATGTCTATGTGAAATTTTTTCAATTTTAATATATTTGAATAATATATATTTTACTGATTATATGTTTTAAAACTTAAATGAATTCTGGTAATTAGCGGATATTACTACACGGGAATAAGACGAGAATATAATTTTCTCTATTTTAATTCTTTTGCTATTTATATTATTTGGTATAAGAATATACATTCTAGACGGATACAAACATTTATCGACCTATGTGGAATTCTGAAGCTCACATTATTTTTTTGGTGAGCCTTCACAATTAATAAAAAGTTTTGAAATAAATAGTAAATTCAAACTTAAAGCGAAAGGATAACAAATTATTGAAATAAATATATATTTTATTAATTAGATCTTTTATAAATTTAAATGAATTTAGGTAATTAGTGGATACTACTATACAAAAATAAGATGAGATCATATAGTAAAACCAATTTTAATCCGATTTGGCACAGTTATATATGTATATAAATTCTAAATAGGTCAATACATTAAACGACACGTACTATGTGAACTGACGAGAATATAATTTTCTCTATTTCTAAGTCTTTTGCTATTTATATTATTTGGGTACAAGAATTAAAACTCCACCCGTCGAATTTATATTATTTATATTATGTGGATACGAGAATTAATATATATTTTACTAATTAGATATTTTATAAATTTAAATGAACTCGGTAATTAATGGATACTACTATACGAGAATGAGACGAGAAGATATAGTAAAATCAATTTTAATCCTATTTGTGACAATACATGTATATAAATTCTAAACAAGTCAATACATTAAACGACACGTCGATTAGTTTTAATTTTAGCTATCCATATTATTTTATTATTAATAATTACTCAGTAATGTTCAAGTCTTATTGAAACGAATAACTAATTATTGTATATTTATAAAATTAATCAATTTCGGTAATTAATTAAATTTGGGACGAGTGCATGTATGTATATGCTAGACATGTTCTCTATTTTTAATCTTTTGATATTTATATTATTTACTATTAATATTTATTCTATAATGTTCAAGTCATTATTGAAATATATAGTCAATTAATGTGACAACTTATATGTATAAATTTAAACATATTTGGATAGTTAGCAGGCATTAACTATACGGGTTGAGATGAAAACGAGTAGTAAAACTATTTTTTAATCAGTTTTGGGATATGTACGAGCATATAAATTCTAAAGGAATTTTAACATTAATCGACACGCATGCGTAACATTAATCTGATCTGGAGTTTTTTGTTTTGTTTTTACCGTTCCGATCTGATACATTTATTTCATGAATTTCGTAATTGTGATTTGAGAATATAGAAATTGTGAAATGATTGTTGATGTATGTTGTGGTGGTGTTGGAATATGATTTGACATTTGGTCTAGTATTGTTTTGTTTCATTGTAAAGTTGAATTCTTTAGCTCTGACTGTACTGTTGTAGTATCAGACGTTTTCTATATGTTTGTTTCCTTGAATTATAGTTACACCAGGTTGATCGTACAGATGGTACCTGCATTTCAGAACATGTTCAGTCTAGGATCATGTTTCAGACCATTGCATATATCTATTAGGCTCCTTCGTGATTCAATTCATTAACTCTCTTAAAACAAATGATGATGTTGATTGATCTTAATTTTTTAGTAAGAGAAAGTATTACTGATGGGCATGTAGGATGGAATTCGATTAATTTGCTTATAGTTGCGAATGCTATGTATGTGTTATATTAGTGATTGATAGATGATAAATGGGCATAGATATGTGGGCACACTGAAACCATATTACAGGAGCCTACTTGTCTTGTCCTTCAAGAGTATGGCCATATCTATTTGTGGTTTCATATTTATATTACTAGTGTGTAATCCGTCGAATTTCGACAGGAAATATTTTATGTTCTATTTATAATCATATTAAATAAAATAATCTTATATCAGGGTGATACGTCTGAATTTGGTATATTAAATGATTTTTTTATATCAGGATAATATGTCTAATGTGATATATATAGGTTATATTTCGGCGAATTCTAATGAAAAATTACTTTATATTGTAATTACGTGTAGAAAATTAAATATTCTTAGATATGTTAATAATTTTTGTTTAGAATGTATATACCCATACCCGTCTTAAATTCGATTAATTATCTGAAGTTGTTTAAATTTATAAATATAATTTGTAATAGTGATTGGTTATTCGTCTCGATAAAAATGAAAACTATCGAATGTAATCATTAATAATAAATAGTATAACTAACGAAAGATAAAAAAAATTAGAAAAAAATTTACGCATGCGTGTCGATTAATGTTAAAATTCCTTTAGAATTTATATGCTCGTACATATCCCAAAACTGATTAAAAATAGTTTTACTACTCGTTTTCATCTCAACCCGTATAGTTAATGCCTGCTAACTATCCAAATATGTTTAAATTTATACATATAAGTTGTCACATTAATTGACTATATATTTCAATAATGACTTGAACATTATAGAATAAATATTAATAGTAAATAATATAAATATCAAAAGATTAAAAAATAGAGAACATGTCTAGCATATACATACATGCACTCGTCCCAAATTTAATTAATTACCCGAAATTGATTAATTTTATAAATATACAATAATTAGTTATTCGTTTCAATAAGACTTGAACATTACAGAGTAATTATTAATAATAAAAATAATATGAATAGCTAAAAATTAAAACTAATCAGACGTCATTATCAGAAAGCGATTTCAGATAAAACCACATTGACAAATCGTTATATCAACCAAACATAAACGAGATCCCGAGGCGGATTCATCTCACCATTTATCAACTCCCAAAAACTTAACAAATCTCGATCACCGCACAAAGAAAATAGAAAACGCAGCAAAATAAGACCTAAATCCAACAATAAGCAGCTCGATCTGAACCAAAAACTCATTTCCTCCAAATCAATTTTATCAAAATCACAGATGCGACAAATCACAACCAAAAAAGAACCAAATCACAAAATTTAACCAAAACCAGAGCATCAGAAACAGAATTAAAAGTAGCGAGATCATCATGAACCTTGGAACGATAGATTTGGTGAGGGCGCTAGAGAGAGAAAGTATGGTTCCTGCTGGCACGAGAGAGAATTGCTACCACTTTGTTTTGAGGAGAACAGAAAAAGGAAGAATTCCTACTACACTCGGCACTAGCATACCACTTTTTCAGGACACAACCCCATGCTCGACCAACTTTAAGGGATTAGAATTAGGATTTTACTCTCATTGATAAACAGGAAATTAGCTCCGTTTCAGCTTTTCCCTTACAAGGGTTGCAAATTTTCGTGTCATCGTGTTCAAGATCCATTAGGTAAGTTGATCATGAAAGCATTTCAGGCTTTCCCTCCACGAGCTATGTAAATATAAGTTCAAAAATGATCTGTCAACTTGAACAGAAGACCATTTCAGTGGTTTGAACAGATTATCTAATGTTCCTTGGTACATTTCTATTAGCAAGCAGAAATAATAAATTCATACTAGCGCACTGAGAAACTGCTATTAATGATCTCCATATGTTTCCCACCAACTTATTCCTTGCATGAATTCTAGGAGAATCAGAAACAAAATTATTAATTAGATATAAAGAAAGCCTGAAAGCCTATTGTGTCCATGCAGAACCAGAGGAGAGTTCGCTACTAACAAGAAGTTAAAACATCTCTATCAAAGGTGGTTAAGGTCAGGCTACCTCATGATGTAAAATGATAAGTGGTTCATAAAAACCAATTGTCTAAAATAAAGAAATATATAACCTAATCTATGAGAACCTAGAAGATTTTAAACAAAGTTTTGAACTGCGAATAAATTCAGTTGGGTGAGCCAGGGGTTTAACAGACTAATTTAGCAACTTCAATCAATCAAAACGCAAGGATAATTCTATCAGCTTTAATAAATGCGTGCATATATGACAACAGCAGCGGAGAAGACTAAGTGCAATAGGCACAACCACATAAGAGAAACAAATACACAGATGTGGAAAAACGAGTAGCTGAAAATTCGACCAGCAAAAGCTTAAAGTTCCCCGCCCCAGCATCGCCAAATAAAGCTAAATGCATTCGTTTTTTTTTTGCAAAAACCAAGAAAAATATACAGAAAGTAAACAGTGCCATACATCCATAACCATGTCCAACTCACAATTAAAGCAAACGATTGGATTTTCTACTAATTGTGAACCAAACAGTTATGAATCCGACCCAACCGAAACAGATAACTAAAAACAAGAGCAACTACTCGTCCTGTTGACTTACAGGAGAAGAAGCAGAAAGAGCTGTGAGCTTCCAAAACATATTGTCTGCGCATAAACACAAGGCGAAATGGCGCCTGAATGTAACAGCCGGAGGAGCGGCGACGGCGAGCAGCCAGACAAGCAAAAAGAAGCTGAGCAGACCTGTAAACCCGTAATTCTGAATCAGTATAAGCAGAGATAGACAAAGCAGATAGACAGAGGAGGAGATGATGGGTGGAGATTTGAAACGAGGGGTTTAGGAAAATTGGAGCGAAAGATGAGTGGTGGGGGCAGAAAAACCCTAATTTTGGGAGATCGAAAGTGGAAGATAAGCCGCAAAGATTGAACCTGCTCGAGACTACATGCATTCAAAATCCAACAATCTTTAAATAAAATATATATTTTCTCTCATTCACGACTAGGGCTGTATACGAACCGAGCCGAGCCGAACATTGTCAAGCTCGAGCTCGGCTCGCTTAAATTTTATTCGCTCGAGTTCGGCTCGAGTTCGAATTCGAGCTTTAAATTGAGCTCGAGCTCGGTTCGCTATAAAATTTTTGAGCTCGCGAGCTACTCGAATTCGGTTCGATAACTACTCGTTTATGAGATATATTCGAACTCGAGCTCGAACTCTGCTCGTGTTCGACTTTGCTCGTTTTTGAGCTCGAGATCGAACTCAAATTCGAGCTCGACTCAACTTAAAACACTATTTTATCATAATTCACTATATGATTCCATTAATTCAAAGGATGCATAGTCAACTAATTAATCATAATCAAACAACAATTACAATAAGAAGTTTAACAAGATTCATTACCAAGTGAAATTTTCACAATTAGCAAAAGAAAAATATGTCTAATTCTAGCTAGTTTTGGATGAGATTCATATTAGAAAAAGATGTCTGATTCTAACTAGTTTTGGATATAGACGACTATACAATATTTAAAATTAATATACTATTTAATATCATTCGAATACATCTACTCCATTCATGTAAGTTAGATGTTATTTATTTTAGAATTATAATTATAGAGATATAAATATAACTACGTAACCCATACTTATATATTTATATATTATAATGATCTATATTAATATTTTTGTTCATAAGATAACTTAGTAGATCATGTTATTTTTTAATTTTCTAACTCAATATTTCATTTGATAATATTCAATATCATTCTATTACATTTACTTTTCAAAATATACTTATGAGTTATAAATTATAATTGTTTTATCTCATAGTTACTTAGTTATAAAGGTAGATGGAATACTTTATATTAGAATTATGAATTATTATTATATTTATCTCATAGTCAATTAGTTATGTAAGTTATTTGTAATTTATTTTTAGAATTATAATTACGAGATATAAATATAACTATGTAACTCAAGTATACTTGTATACTTATACATTATAATTATCTAAATTGATATTTTTGTTCATAAGATAACTTAATAAATCATGTTATTATTTTTTAGTTTTCCAAATCAATATCTCATTATATTAATTAATTGTTCATTTAATGATTTTATTTTATAACACACATGAAATTATATGTTAAGGTTTGATTAAAATAATATATATATATATATACACTAAACCGAATATACTATTCAATATCATTCAATTACATTTACTTTTCAAAATATTATACTAGTATAAATAGGATAATTAGTTAATTAGTTATATAAGTTAGATGAAAAATTTATACTAAAATATATATTTTGTAATTTATTATTTATTTTAATTATTTAAATATATAAATAATTTATTATCAATACTTCATATATATGCTTATTTGTTGCTAAATAATTATAATTAACATATATTTTATAATTTATTATTCATTTTAATTATTTAAATATGTATAAATAATCTATTGTTTTATACGTCATGAACATGTTCGAATTAAGGTTCATGAACATGTTCGAATCAAGGTTCGTGAACATGTTGAATAAGAGTTCGCGAACATGTTCGCGAACCGCTCGTTGAGTTCGAACCAAACATGTTCGCGAGCCTACGAGCCGAACATCTCTAAGCTCGAGTTCGGCTCGATAAACTTATCGAGCTCGATTCGAGGCTCGAGTTCGGCTCGTTTACAAAATGATCGAATTTCGAACGATCTTTTTTCGAGCCGAGCTCCGAGTAGCTCACGAACGGTTTGGTTTGTTTACAGCCCTATTCACGACTCAATCAATCTTCATCCTTTTTATACTCCACCAATAATATCCTATATTCCTTTTACTTCTTTTACTTTATTTATAGATACTTATTATTTAAAATTGGAACCATGAATAATAATTGGGATGATTTATATATATTCCCAAATAACAGTAAATATGTGAAATAAAAAGTACATGAGATATAAATAAATGAAAAAGAAAAGAAAATTTTGTTTGTTTATATATCAAACTATAACAAACTAGACTTCATTTATAGAGGAGAAAAAAGAAAAATTTTGATTTAATATTTTGTATTTTTTTAATGTATGATTATATATAATATAGTTCATTTACATTTTATATAAATATAATTTCACTGCACCAATAATGGCGCCATGATTTTTTTATAATCTCAGTCTGGAAGACCAATCTAGAGCATGGACTTTTATAGGTGATTTTTTATTTTTAGTTTTTTTACATTTCTTCTATCTTTGAGTAAAATTGATCATCAAAAAATCATGAATGGAAGTAATTTGGGATCTTTTCTTTCCCTTATTTTTGTGGGTAGGGGGTGGGGTATAATTTTTCGCTTCCCATTGTTAATGACTAATTGGTATTGTATTCGTGTGCGGACGGTATCAAAATTTATAAAATTATAAGATAAAAATTTGGGTGAGCTCCGTCTCACCGTGAGTTAGCCTTTGTTTTTGTTAAAATAATTATATATTAATTATGGCGGTAAGAATAATTAGATTTTGTTAATTTATAATTAAATTTATTAATTCATAATTATGGTTTATTAATTCATAATTAAGATTTATTAATTTATAATTAGAGTTTATTAATTCATAATTAGAGTTTATTAATTCAAATTTGAGTTTATTAATTCACAATTAGGGTTTATTATTCAAAATTAGGGTTTATTATTTCCAATTAGGGTTTATTAATTCAAAATTAGGGTTTATTAATTTCAAATAGGGTTTATTAATTTAAAATTAGGGTTTATTAATTCACAATTAGGGTTTATTATTCAAAATTAGGGTTTACTAATTCACGATTAGGATTTATTAATTTATAATTAGAGTTTATTAATTCAAAATTAAAATATATTAATTCAAAATTATTATTTATTAATTTATAATTAAAGTTTATTAAAAATTAATTTTAATTAATATTAATTTAATTAATTAATTTAAATTAAAAAATAATTTAATTAATTAATGAATTAATTAACATTAATTAATTATGTAATTAGGGATGGACTCACTGCACGCACGCGCACAGGAGACCACCCCAAATTATAAACACATAGAAAATGTAATTATAAATATAGAAAATAATATCTTGATACACAAAGTACGATATAGAAGTGAGCAAAATATTCAAAAATCGAATATTCGATCTGAACCAAACCAAAATTTGGTTCGGATTTTTGATTCGGATCGATATTTTTCCATATTTTGGATTTTCGATTCGAATAATTCAAAAAAAATCGAATTATATATAATAATAATAGTAACATTTTATTTAAATATTTTAAATATATATAAAAATTAACAAAAATTGGTTTCAGATTTTTGGATATTCGAATTTTTCGGTTTGCTTTGGATTTTTTTTATAAAAATTTCTGATTTTTGGATATTCGGTTCGGATTGGATTTTTCTCTCTCAAAATTTGAATTTTCGGATCGGTTCGAAAATTAATATAATATTAATATGGCTAATATATTTAATAATATAATATTCCCACTGGATAAAAATCAATTTTGGTTTCTTATTTTATTTTTTGCCGGTGTGGTATTTTTTTAATCGATCGGAAAATCAAATCTACATATATTATATATTTCTAATTAAATTGGATAATTTTCTAAAGATTACCATAGATGTTGCATTTTATAAATTGTTGATTTTGAACTTGTTGAATAATACTTAATTTGTTAGGCTATGGGTAGATTTTGAGAATGACATGCTTTTGTATTAATATTTACGATTATTTCAGTTATTTAAGTCCAGTTACCAAATAATATGTAATTATATTATCATAATTTTGACTAATTTAATTTGTTTACTTTTCATACCAAAATCGAATTGAATAATAGAATAATTTCCCCTATTTGCGTGGAATTGGTTCATCCTCTATAGACTCACCCTCCATCTTATGTTATGTATGGAACGTACGTACATTTCCGAAAACTTATCTTCTTTATAAACATTATTTTAGTGTTAATTTTATATTAGACACTTTGTTGATACGTTAGTACATGATTTATATACGAAGTGATGAGAATCCTAAACATTGAAAAATTGAGTTATGTCTTAGTCTATTCGTATTGAAATGACAAATGAAGTTGAAGTTGTGTCATCCTCCTCAAGACATCCAACTTATAGAGCTCTTATGGTAGGAAGCACAAAAATACTAGCTCTCTCTATTCAAAGATATTCTTCTAGCTCTTATCTCTTTTTTTCCAAGTAAGAAAGTCTCATATTTATAGACGAAGATGAGCTCAAGCCTCAAACTAGTCATTGAAAAAGGCTTGTTTGAAATTCAAATTCAATATGATAATATGTCCGTTTAATTTGTCGTTTTGTGAGTCAAATAAAAGCTTCTAGCAATTATCAGCGCGTTTGATTCTTCTTCATCAGCTTCTGTCTTCGGTCTTCAGCTGAGTCTACGTTTGATCCCATGCTGACTCTCGTTGACTTCTTCTGACTTCATTTGCAAGTAATCTAATTTATGACGAGACTATGACTAACTCTAAATATAGAAGAGCTTTCTGTTGAGTCTTACAAGATCTCTGAACTTCATGTATATGTCGAGATAAGACTGTATGAAGTTATTTGATCATCAGCTTACGAGCGAAGACTGTATGAAGTTATCTGATCATCAGCTTGCCTAACAATTAGGTAACTGAATCCTTTCACTAACTGAGTCTTTCTGGCAGCATGTCTTTCATTATTGGGCCTCCGTCTGATGCTTTAAGTTGATGGAGCTTATGTAATAACCCGAAAAATTTAAAACTTTTATTAGTGATGCTTAGACCAATTATTTGTGATGCTTAGACCTTAATTATGTTTAAGATAACCAACGAAACGAATTAGAATCGATTCGGAGATCGAAAACTAGAGAAATCAAAAACTAGTGACTAGTCCTACCGGATTAGGGTTTTCTGAATAGCCTGAACATACAATGAAATATCGAGAAAGAATCTTAAAAAAATGATTTCATTTCTAGAATCCTCTCACGAAAACATGTGAGAAGCCAAAGAATGAGAATTTTCGGGCATACTTGCCCGATCAGTCTTAAAAGCACTATTCACGAGCCAGAACAATTTCCAATATGTGCTAATCATGAAAATTAATGACAACAATCAAAATCATGAAGGAATATATTATTATAAATTTAGAATTTATAAGAATCAATTTCTGAAAGAAATTCCTGAAGAACTTAACCGAACGCCGAGAAAATATACCGGAAAAACCCTAAATTGATCCGAACGACCTGAAACTCGAACCAAGGGTCAAAATCAATAAAATATGATTTATAAGACTCAAATTAATTATGAAAGCTCAAGAATTCAATAGAATTTTGAATGAGCATAATTTAATCGTCGGACGTTTTTCCACGATAACTCGGAATTGACTTATCGGATGTCATCCGAACTTCATGAAATTATTATAAACATTTAAATAAGTCTTTTAAAGGCTATTTAAGATAATAAAACCTTAATCTTCCGAGAAATCAATCGAAAGCGCGTTAAAACTTAAAGAGTCGGTATTAACATGCCAAAACGGGTAATTTGACCATTCCTTCTCCCAACTACCACCAAGACCACCCCAAATGGGTAATGACAGCCCTTAGGACTTCCAATACAGTAAGGGGGACGTCCATTACAGCCTCATTCTTTTGGAACACATTTTCTCTCTCTTTTTCAAAATTTTCTCTTTGTTCTTCACACTTTTTAGTCTTTAATCCTTCATTTCAAACCTTTCCAACCCTCAAATAATTACTCTAAGACCATAAAAGGTAGTACTCATCATTCTCTCCATTTTTTAATGGAGTAGAATTTTTTTTATATTTTTCTTGAATTATTTCATGAAAAAACCCTAGTTTTGCTCCTCATTTTTTTTCGTGACTTTTGAGCCACCAAATGCTATCAATCCATGAATGAAAAATTCTTATAATGATGTTATAAGGCTGTATTTAAAATTTTAGAATTTTTGGAGCATGTTTAATATTTTTCGATTTATGTTATAATTCTTTTTATATGTGATAAAGCATGATTTTGTGAATATTATTTGATATTGTTGCTTTTTGATGTATTAGGAGCATGTAGAATAAATATGGTAATTTTCAGAATATTTTTAGAATTTTCTTGTATTTTGATTTTATTTGTTGGAAAATAGTTGAGGTATAGTATTTAATATATGATATGAACATCATATATTAATTTTGAAATTTTTGAAACACTACTCCTATTTTTAAAAATGGACAGAATTTATTTAAGTATTTTTAAGCCATTCTTTGATTTTATTTGTTGAGAAATGGTTGAGATATAGTATTTAATATATGATATGAACATCATATATTAATCTTGAAATTTTGAGACACTACTCCTATTTTCCCTTTGAATACCGAAAACTATATGTATATATCTAAGGATTTATTTGATTTCATTTGTTGAAAATGATAGGATATGTTATGTAGAAATAATATGAACCTAATATGCATTGTTGAATTATTGAACACATATGTAAAATATGTGTGAGGACAAAAAGAATTCCAAGCATTTTGGTTCATATTATAAATATTAATTGATTTTAATGTTAATATTACATGTTATTGCATAATATAAACATGTTGTGAATGAATGAAATTTATTGAATATGTATATATATATATATATATATAGTGAGTAATCAAAACATATGGGTGGTGAAAAGCATGGGTTTAAATTTTAATGCATGATATGAAATGATATTTCATGTTTAGTATATGGTATAAGCATGATATAATTTTGTGGAATTTATTGAACACTAAAGCTCATTAATTTATGATTGCCGAAAAGTATATGCATTTTAACCTATGGTTTGAAATTTTATATGATGATATTGAGTTGGTAATTAAACTCTATAGTATGATAGGAGTATAACATGATTTTATTGGAATTTATTAGATACATATACTAATTATTGCTAATTATCGAAAACATTGCAAAATGGTTAAGCATGAGTTTAATTTCAATGATAAATGGTGCTATGATAGTTAATCTATAAGCTTGAATGAATGGTTATGATTGTGATGAAAGAATGGAACACTTATGCACACATACACAATGATTACAGTATTATGTTAGAAATTGGGTTTTCTAATGCTTTAGTATAGTTTATGTTGTGTATGGTATTGTATGGTGTTGAATGGTTATGTTTATGTATATCGACAAACAAAACCCCAAACGTAAACAACATAATACTTTGTGTACGAAGCAAAAGAAATCGACCAATTTCAATAACTTAAGAAGGAATTAACGAGAATCGAAGTTAGACATAAATTAGGGTTTTCTATTAATAAAAGGGTACTTGGACGTGAGTTCCTAAGTTAGAAAAACCAAAAGCCGAGCTACAACGTTAATACTCAACCACGATAATCTAACACGATAACGAATAGCGATTATACACCTTATACAATCCCGCACGAGTTAAGAGAAACAAACAACGCCGTAAAGTGTAAACAAAGATTTGAACATAAGATGTCGATCCTTATGTCTCAAAAGTCGAGTTAATATTCCCAAGCACTTCATTTATTCTTAGGTACTTACTTACATGATAAGCATGTGATCACTTGAAGCATAAGGCAAGACTTTTTTTTTTCCATCGTACTATTTACAGAAGTCGCCAAGATAACCTACTAGACGTAACTACAATTGTTAAGTCTAGTTAGTGGCTTGAGAATATCATAAATTACTAATCATAACTTGAGTACTAACAATCTATAACGTAATAACGTTTATAAGGACACTAAGGTTAAGAGTCGAGGATAGACTCGGAGTATGTGATTCATAAGTTGAAGTTCACCTATGAATGATGAAGTAATATAGTTTGAGAATTGAGAATGTAAGATAATAGAAATTATCTTAAAACAATCACATGAAATCATACAGAAACCCTAATTGGGAACCTTAAGTCGTAATTTACAAACGACCTTCGATCGATAGAAAGAATCTAAGAACGACTATTTTCTTATGAAGGGTTTGATCGTACGTAGTCGGCAAGGAAGGACAATCACACCTGCTCACTTAGAACCACTAGCTTTGGATTAGCAGGTGGGCTCTCTTGAAATAAAAATGATATGCATATCTATCTCAAAGCATGATTTACAAAAGCTTTATGAAATATTATCATATGAACTGTTATTGACTGTCAAATGTTTTATGTTTTGTTGTGATCATATCTGAGTTTGGTATATCCAAC
The DNA here is from genome assembly GCA_036937905.1 of Salvia rosmarinus. Lineage (NCBI taxonomy): Eukaryota > Viridiplantae > Streptophyta > Magnoliopsida > Lamiales > Lamiaceae > Salvia > Salvia rosmarinus. The sequence goes on from JAODLM010000695.1 coordinate 88,129, forward strand.
GTGGTATGTGAATGAGTTGGTCCACCAACGTTTAAAAAGGGTAACATCGGATCCGACTTAGTTTAGGACTAACTCGGATTGTGTACACGTGTGACTGTGTGTTAAGGTTAGGTACCTCGACCGGTCACGACGACTATGTGTAGGTGGCCACGTTTGATAAACGCGTATTTTACACGTTTATAGTTGATATTTTAAGATGATTTTAGATCAATTATGTGCGTTTATGTCTTGGATCTCAATGCTTTTACATATTCTTGGAAGATACCGCTCTTGGGTTCCGGTTTTGATGTTTTGTAGGCTTATAAGTTGAAAATCGAAGCATGGAACGAGGAACGAGCAAACGAAGGCTGAAAACAGGGCCTAGCGACCGCCATGGCCGCTAACCCGGCGCGAGCCCCATCTCAGGCGCTGAATCAAGCTCGCGACTTTCCTAGCGATCGCTAGGTCGGTCGCGACGCTAATGCTGCGACAGCCACACCAATGATCGCAAGACCGCCCGCGAGCGCCACCTTTGAAAAGAGATATCGCCGATTTCGCGACCACACCTAGCGGTCGCGAGCCAGAGCGCTAAGCCCTGCGCGTGCGTTCCTGCCGAGGGCCCGAGAACAGCCAAGCGAGGGAGATGCCTAGCGACCGAGGTCGCGATCGCGAGCCCGGTCGCGAAGAGAGGCGGCTGACGCGGAAATTAGGGTTTCTACCCTAATCTATAAATAGTGCATTACCCCCCTCGCGCCCCCAACCTGGTCCAGACCTGTTTTTGCACGTTTTTCCTCAATTTTTCATAGTTTTCCATTTATTTTCACTTTAGCTTTGATTTAGATTCATTTTAGCTTTAGTTTTCCATCATTCTGCAATTGTTCTACGCATTGTTGACGCTTCGGAACGATTTCGTCCGAAGGAATTCTATCGTTTTCCCGTTTTCCGTTGGGTTTGGATACGAACCCAACCATTGTTCTCAAACGTTTCCCTACGGATTTTATAAATATTATTCGTACCTTTATGATTATTTCAGATTTAATTTCGTTATTTATGTCTAGCTAAATTTCTTCTAATCCTGTGGTTTGCCCGATTCTATCCTATATGTTGTGATACCGCTATTGTTATTTACCTTCCGTGCATTGATTCATGATTCTTGGTGCTTAATTATATGTGTTGATTTTGATCAATCTTGATGCATATCATAGTTGCCGCTAATTACGTAATAGTTTTAATTGTCAATCGATCTTGAATGCATGATACGGATAAGCTCGAGTCGAATCGAGATAGGAACATTCGTAGAAGCATATTCTTTGTGATCATTTTGAGTTGTTTATTTTCCTCTAGAGACGTAATGATAATAGGAAAATTAGTAATCAATCACAATTGTCGAATCAAGTTGTTGGCTACATATGTGATCTTCCATCTTGTCGGATTAAAACGGTTAATAATAAGCGGGATAAACATCGTTGTGGATAGGATTAGTGCATCCCTAGGGTTAGTCTTTATCTCTTATATTCATCTTTGAGTATTTATCGCTCGTGTTTATTTTCAAGTTGTTACCTTTGCTTTGGATTAATTATCCAAGCCATAAACCTTTCAAACCATATTCTCGCTGCTTGGATAATGATGAAGGATTAGAGAGTTAGCTTCTGTGTTTTCGGATTGCAATCCCCGTGGATACAATACTCGACTTACCTTATACTTACGCTTTTTCGTGAGAAAAGTTAGCGATCACCCATAGTGCGAATGATTGAATGAATGGATGATCGATATGGAACAACGTGGATAAAATAGTCAGGCCTGACACTTTTGGAAAATGCTAAAATGTTTGATAGGCATGAGTCATTTAACTAAAATCCTCACGCGCTATTGTGGGCAGTTCAATGACTTTTACAAAGAAAATGTTTTCGCAATGAGTTCATCGAGTACTTTTGTACTTAGCCCCGCATCTCGCTTTTGATGTGCGTGTTAAGCGAGGATTAATGATGAGTGCGGTGGTGCACAAGAGTGTTTGTTTTGTTGCATATTTGAAAGGATTTCTAACCTCGACATGTATCGTCATATACATGTCCACACGCTTATTGCCGCCTAACTCGATATTATTTTGATGCATTGATTATAACCGCTTACACCGTATTGAACTTGAGGTCGCACTGCCTCGAATCATACCGATTGGGTTATATTTGAACCTTAAACCTTTGTCAAGTCCTTCGTGACTTGAGTTGGTATTGAATAGTTTATTCCTTTTAGTTCATGTGCTTATGAGTAGTTCAATTGTTAATTGCATTGATTAGTATGTATATATCCACGATTTTCATACCAAAGACGATCCAGATGATCCGTACTTCGGAAGTCGGTCGTCACAAGCTTTAAACTCGATGTTTGTTGCTTCGACTGCTCACTCAATCTCATTACTTTGATGTTTATCTCATCCGACGAGTTAACCGACTTTTTGTCTAAGTTGAATTCTAACCGGATGTCTTTAGTTTCAATTCCACTTCGTGAAAAGGATCCGACAAGATAAGTACAATTTCAATAAAGAGAGTTGACTTACGACACCGCATCATTGGCTTATCATCGGGAGATATATTTTCATATATCTCTCCAGTTAAAGTTTGAGCTCCAATCAAAGTAATGTTTCAATCCCAAATTCCCAATATATAAGTTATATAAATATAAAACACTTATACATACGTTACTTGATCTATGTACATATGATATATAAAATAACTAATTCAATCCTTTTCCTTTGTTTTTAATTAACAAAATTAATATTTAATTTTAATTATAAAATTAATTTTTATTTATTATATAAAAATATTAATTAAAATAAATATGTCATTCAAATTCAATTAAATGTATAAAAGATATACTATACTTATTGAAAGAATTATATGATATATCTATAATTATATTTATTTATATTATTTCAACATTAGCAATCTAAATAAAGTATGTTGTTAATAATTCTATAAATCATAGTTGTGTAACTATTTCATTTATCTTTATGGATAGAAAAACTTTGGAAAAATAATTTCTATGTTCAAATATAAACCGAAGAGTCGTGTGAGGTCACATGTACGATTTAGGGTGACATGATAACATGAGAAAAAATAACTACGATGCATCCGTACATACTTTTTAATTGAAATTCGAGGATAGTTGTTGAATAGTCTATTTTTCGAACTAAAAATAAAAATCGCTAATTGTCATTTATGAAAATAATTATGCATTTAATCTAAAAGCTATAGATATATTTTATTTTGTTCATGGGACCCGCAATCGTTACTTTTGATACGCACTGGATAAATCCACATTCATGTGCAATACCTACAAAATATATGTAATTTGTAATTAGTGTGCTTCGATCTATGATAAAATCGACAACAAAATATACCCAATCATATAGATCTCAATTATAAATTATTTGTGTATAATTACAAGTTTTAAATTTAAAAATATTTATAAAAGAGTAAATGATATGACATACAAGTTCAGTTTGTAAATAGAAGTTACACATGAACTAATCCATACATATCTATTTTCACATAGTTCAATTATATAAAAAAATATCTATTATTATAATTTTAATTTATATTTTCGAATTGGCAATACAAACAATACACATTCTACGAATCGAATTTTTACATTTATTTGTTTCATTGCAGATATTGTTTTCACATACTAAATTATTTAATACTAAAAAAATCAAAAATATGATACCCGTATATTGCAGGTAGGGCAAATCTAGTGAAATGTATAGTGGAATCTGCCAAACTATACATTCATTTCATTAATGAGGTTGTGACCACATTTCATACTTTCCCCTGTTTCCCGTAACCTGTAAATAATTACTATTTACTATCCCAATAAATAATCTCCTGTTTCATATTTCAATGGGTTACCGTTACAATTCGAAGATTACTACGTAATATATAAGTTTTGAACTTTTTATTTTTCCTCAAGTTGAATTGTATTTATTTAGGCTTCTCTAAACATGTAATAATGTATTGTACTCGTGGTTTAACGAGCATGTCCATTTTGTCATTCGTGATTTAGGCTTTTGTATGTTTTTTTAGTAACAGAATCATAATTGATTTACTGTATGAAAGTTTTGTTAGAAACGGATATATAGAAATGCGAATATAACGAAAACAATGTAGAATAAAAAACCGAGACAAGAGTTGGATTCTTTCTTCGCAAGATAATTTTGCTCCGCTTCAATGCACACGGTTCTATAGAAATTATCTTTAAGATACAACGGTTTAACAAATACGAGTAGTTGCACTACTAGACGTATTTCTGACGAACTATTAGATACTCAGGACAGAGAGGCTTTGAAGAACGTATATTTTTTAAAGTCCCGACGACCTATTATTGCATCAGGATAGATAGTTGTTGGCTTTGAACCTTCATTTGTATAATGTTATCGGATTTACTCACTACTCAGTGAACATGATTTCTTGAACCGGTCAGTTTTTGTGTAAACCAAGATAATATCGCATACACAATAATATATATAATATCTTTCGTTCTCACGTTATGTCTATTTTGGCCTTTGACCATATATTGATTCATAAGTGTTATTTATTTGAAGCGGCCCATACGTCACACTTAAATAGATGATCTCCTATGAAGAGTATCATAGTATACTCCACCAATAAGACTATAGGAATCATTAAAAAAATTTAAAACTTACCATTTACCACGAACTGCCGGGTTACACTTGGGCAGCTACGAGAATGGATTATTGAGATTCCAAGTGTACAACTTGAACCTTCATAACTTAGTTTTCTCTTTGAACCAAGTTTTTGGGATCTCCAATCATCATGATTGTGTTACCATTATGAATGTTCTTTAAGCGTGGGTTTTAATCTCATTTCCATTACTGCATTGTATAATTGATCACAATTAATGCCTTTAGTAAATGGATCCACTATATCTTTTGACCTTACATGGTCAATGCACATTATACTCCTCGTGATCAATTGTCTAACAGTATTGTGTCTTCGATGAATGTGTCGAGACTTACCGTTGTACATGCTATTCTTAGCTCTCTCTATAGCTGACATGCTGTCACTATGCACCATAACGAGAGGCATGGGTTTTTCCCAACAGGGAATATCCTCTAAGAAATTTCTTAGTCATTCGGCTTCTTCACCAGCTTTGTCTAAGGCAATGAATTCTGATTCCATCGTAGATCGAGCTATACAGTTTTTCTTAGAGGATTTTCATGACACTGCTCATCTATATATGGTGAACACGAATCTACTTGTGGATTTGGAGTCTTTTGCATCGGATATCCAATTTGCATCGTTGTATCATTCCAAAACAGTTGGATATCTTGTGTAGTGTAAACTATAGTTCAAAGTAAGTTTTAAATACCTTAGAACTCTAGTTAATGCGGTCCAATAACCCTTTCTTGGATTATTTGTGAACCGACTCAATTTGCTAATTGAATATGCTATGTCGGATCTTTTACAATTGCTAAGTACATTAGACTTCCAATGACCCTAGCATAATCCATTTGGGATATTGGGTCTCCTCGATTTTTAGCTAAGTGTAGACTTAAATCAACAAGTATCTTAGCCAGAGGTAGATCAAAAGCTTTGAATTTCTTAAGCACGTTCTCAACATAGTGAGATTGTGATAAGACAATTCCATCACGTGTTCTATAAATTTTAATTCCTAGAATCACATCAGTTATCCCCAAGTCTTTTATGTCGAATGTCTTTTTCAATATATTTTTTAGTATTCATGATTATATCATGATTACTTCCTATTATGAGCATGTCATCAACATAGAGACATACAATGACAAAATTATCGAACGTACCTTTTATGTATACACATTTGTCACATTCATTAATTTTAAAACCATTTGACATCATCACTTGGACAAATTTCTCATGCCATTGTTTGGGTGCTTATTTAAGTATGTATAAAGACTTAACAAGTTTGAAAACTTCATTTTCTTACCCGGGGATAACAAACCCTTTAGGTTGTTCCATATAAATTTCATCTTCTAAATCCCCATTTAGAAATGTCATTTTATATCCATTTGATGTACTTCAAGGTTATGCAACGCAATTTTAGCAAGTAGCTTTTTATAGATGTAATCCTTGTAATAGGTGAGTATGTATCAAAGTAGTCATACCTTCATTTTGTTTGTAACCTCGCTACCAAACGTGCTTTATACTTATCAATAGTTCCATCAAGACTAAATTTTATCTTTAGAATCCACTTGCATCCTAAAGGTTTGCAACCGTGATGAAGGTCAACAATTTTCCAAGTGTGATTGTTCAAGATAGATTCGTTTCACTATTGATAGCTTCTCCATAGAAGCAAGATCGTGACCGCATAATGCTTACTCGATTGTCTTATGATCATCTTCAAACAAAAACCACAAAGTTCGGACCAAAGAACTTTGCAGTTTTTGTTTGTTTTCCTCATCTTAGTTCGGATGTTGGCTCAACATTTTTGTCAACATTTGGTCCAACATTTGATCCAACATTTTCTGACGAGTTTTCTTCATAAGTTCTCTTCTAGAACTTACATCGTTCTTTTCTTTCTTGAAAATATAGTTTCAAAAAATATAGCATTTCTTGATTCTATGATCATTCCCTCATGCAAGTCGGGTATTTTCGACTTGTGTACAAAAAAACGATATGCGTTACTGTTGTTCGCATATCCTATAAAGATGCAATGAATAGTTTTAGGGCATATCTTAACTTGTTTTGGTTTTGGTACTTTGACCTTTGCGAGACACACACACACACTTTCGTGTATTTGTAGGACGATTTCATACCTTTCCATAATTCATATGGAGTTTTATCTTATTTCTTTTGGGGTAACTTGTTTAATATTTTATTTACCGAAATGATAGCTTTCCCCCACATGTTATGTGATAAGCCCGAACTAATCAACATAGCATTCATTTAACATTCTATTTTTCGTTTGACACCATTTGATTGTGGTGAGTAAGGTGCCGTTATTTGATGAATAACACCGATTTCATGACAAAATTCTTCAAACGGTGCAACATACTCGTCACCACGATCACTTCGAATCATCTTGATATTTATGTTGAGTTGATTTTCAACTTCACTTTTGTAACTTTTGAAAGCTTTGAATGCTTCGTCTTTGCTTCTCAAAAGATACACATAACAAAATCTTGTGTAGTCATCTATAAATGTTATAAAATAATTATTTTCACATCTAGTTTGCACAAGTTTTATATCACATAAGTCGGTATAAATCAATTCTAGAGGTGTAGTTGATCTTTCCACCAAATGAAAATATTTCTTTGCCATTTTTGCTTCAACATAAACTTCATATTTATTGTGTTGATCAAAAGATATTTTTGGCAATAACTCTAAATTCACTAATCTTCGTAGTGTATTTAGATTTGCATGTCCTAATCTACCATGCCATAAATTTGGAGACTCAATCACATATGCAACGTTATTCTTTATTTCATCATTGGAGATTACATTGAGTGCATTGAGCTTGAAAATATCGTTATCTAGATAGCTTTTTCCTATAAAGTGACAATTCTTGGTCATTACAATTTTGTCTGCTTCAAACACTAGTCTAAAACCAGCCTTGCCCAAAACAGAACCGGACACAAGATTCTTGCGAATGTCGAAAACATGCAGCACGTTGGTCAACGTCATTTTCAATCCCAAATTCATCTTTAGCACAACTTTTCCAGTTCCAACGATCTTGGAAATCCCGGATTTGCCCATGTACAACTTTCTGTTTTCGATGATGGGTTCACAGATGGAGAACATTGACTTGTCAGCACAGATGTACTTTGTGGCACCGGTGTCAACCCACCACCCATTGGGTTGCCCACCATGTCGACCTCATCTACAATAGTAAATAAATCAAGTTCGAACATGTCAAGGGCACCGTTTTTCTCCGCTACATTTGCTTGTTGATGACCATCTTCTTCTTTGATTTTCGATAATCCTTCGTCATGTGCCCGGTTTGCCACAGCTTGTAAAAATTCCTTTGATCTTCTTTACTTCTTCGGTCTTACTTCTTCCCGCTGAACTTTCGCTTTTTTTGGTGGTGCTCGACTCGACTAGATTCACCTTTGCCTCCATAGACGATGTCTTTGTCATATTGTCATATTTGCGGTTGTCTTCTTCGACCTCAATCATATAATAAGATCTTCAAGTCTCATCTCCTTCCGCTTGTGCTTGAGATAGTTCTTGAAGTCTTTCCACATTAATGGCAATTTCTCGATGATTGCAGCAACCTGAAAGAATTCAGAAAGGTCCATATCTTCGATGAGAATATCGTGCAGGATCAATTGGAGGTCTTGCACTTGTTAAAGACCTTCTTGTTATCCACTATTTTGTAATCTAGAAAGCATCCGATGATGAACTTCTTTAGATCGGCATCTTCCGTCTTGTATTTTGTCAATTGGTAGCCCTTAAATCCCAGATCCTCTAGATTGCAAGCTTCAATAGAGTCGCGATAGGCGACCATTTTTTTAGTGTTCGTGATCAAGCCCACCTTGTTTTTCATGAAGAAATAAGATCTCATTGAAATCCCCCGTGCACAACCATGGAAAGGTAGACCCCGCAAGGGATCAGGGAATCTTCCTGCAGGTGAGAGATTTATGTTATTCTTCTGGCCATCCGTAAATACCAGAGAAGTGCTAAGCTAAACCAGAATAATCTGAGCATCAATGTGATTTATGGAATCTGATAAAATGGTGATATCGATGGTGTCATTCGACAAGAGAGACAAAATCACCTATGCGCCCCCCGTGAGAGGTATCAAAGTCAACACCGTGACAACCTTGAAAACCCAAGGCGATTTGTATCTGTCAGAGTTGATGACAGGAGTTTTGTTTCTAACAAGAAAATAAAACTGGGCTTCTTTGTTTGATGATTCTTTGGATCACTTGAACTGTCGACTAGTTCCCAAGCCCTCGACAATTCCAACTGATACGACTCATTTGAGTTGGCAGGGCTGCTCCATAGCAGCCTCTGTCGTTGAGTCTCTGAAGACATTGAGTGAAAGGTATTTTAGGCGCTTAGCCTCAAGAACTTCGTCATTGGTTCAGGGGGTGTTTCGACAAAATGTCTTTTTCCAGTGGTAGAGGAAGAGATGACCATTTTCTTGCAAGTATTTTTCATTGCTTTTTATGCTTATCAGTTGGTGGGTGGATGTTGGGGGGCTCAGATGGGTCAGTGTTTGGGCGTAAAGCATACACAATATTTGAGGATTGTATGTGTAGCGTGACATGATATATAAGATCAATCGTGGAAATCATACATTCTCACATTCGCTATTTTACAGAATAAACTCTTTTCGGATTGTGTGCATTATTGTCTCCAATTTGCAAATTGAACCAAATGGATGTTTGTCATCAAAAGCTTATATTTACCAACAAATTATATTTAATTTCTTTTTAATTTATCAATTAAAATATTATAGTTTTTATTTTTAAAAATATTTATTCTATAAATTTTATCCTCAATTTATTAATTAATTTACAAAAAGCCATACACCACCCATATTTTTATTCCTTTGACCCATTAATATATTTATTTATTATCTACATAATCCATTTTTTAATCTCACTACTCATTAATCTATTCATTTATTATCTCTACTTACTTTATACTCATTACAATTTACATAAACTCGTGCCATAAAAAAATAATGTAAGTTTTTGGTGGACGGAGGAAATACAATTTTTTTTGTCTCCACAAGCTTAACTCAATTCGCTAAAAGTTAGTAGATTTGGGATAATGAAATAATTTTTTGTCTCACAATTTTTTATATCCTATCATTAAATTTAGTATTTAAATAATATGATGATAATAATAATTATTATTATGATATCATGAATCATTTTTAATATTTATTACTAATAGAAGCTTAACAAAATTATACATCCTATTTATGGAATAATTAATTATCATTTAAAATTAAATACTATAATAAGTATAAATTTTGATTGGATATAATGGATCATAATTATTAATTATAAAATTAAATTTAAATATGAGAAATTAAATTGAAACGATTTAAAAAAAAAAAATACTAGTAGAACACATCAAAAATATGATAGATGATCCCAAGTGCTGAAAGACAAAGACAAACTTCATGAGGGGCCTGTAAAATCTATTCCATTTTGTTTTTTCATATAGGAGGAGGTATTTAGTAACATCATAGTCTTTATTTTCTTATTTACAAACTCAATAATATATTCTTTTGTATATAAGTCAAACTTTGAATGTTTTTTTTACAAAATTTAGCCTATATAAAAGTATACATAACTGCGATAGAAGTGTCTGTGGAGTTCAAATATGTGATCTTTTGATCACAGAAACCCATTTTACTACTAGGTCATCTTAAATAGATGAAAATAGGTGTTAAATTTTGCTCTAAAAATTTACATTATGATTAGTGTTGAACTTGAAAAAATATCTAACTACTATGTCTCAGTGTATCCACGTTTGTTTCCAATTAATATTCATAACCCAACATACGATGTTACATCCAACAATCACACTTGTTGAAGGCCATACAAAAATAAATATCAAGCAAGACAAGCACTTCCTAGTTAATTAAGAAATAAAAAATATCAATAATATGATCATCGACTCCAATAATCAAGATTAGCACTATACATAACAGTAGCCATTGTTGCAGTTGGACTGATCTCTTTTCAACTCAAACGCACCTAAACTTAAAATCCTCAACTGACTTAGCAATGAAACAGCTTTCACACCAAATATTCCCCGGATCTGATGCTCAAAACTACGAAACCTTGAACCAATTTGGTGAGATTTTCATTAACCTATTAAAAGAAAAGAATTAGGGCGTTTTCAAATCATTGAAAAAAAATGAAGACAACTGAGTTTTCAAATCAAATAAATGGGTGAGAATAAATGCTCCAAACTAACTAGTACAGTTTTCGCAATGCATAATTAAATGCTCACATGCTTACAGCAAGGCAAGTTTGAAGCAGAATCATTGAATATATTGCCAGAAATTAGTAGTAAATTAATTACTCATAAATCAATCTTAACCTGCATTATGTAAATATGATCAAATATCAATAGAACAGAAAAAAGCAGAGCAAGAACCATACTTGTTAACATTCCCCAATAAAATTATCATACATATAGAAACAATTCCAAAAAAATTGTGAAGAAAAAAGCCAAAAACTTTCTGATCAACTGCAGCAGCGAAATCTCCGTACAAAATGAAGCCTCTGTACTCATCGCCCAGTTTGACTAATTCACTACCAGTGGCTAAAATATGAATGAAAATATGAAACAAGAAGACAATCTAAGCCTAAACATCGCTCAAATACGATGAATGGACAACCTTATTTGGCCTTCCCATAAGCCAGAGAAGAGTCCTCCTAGCAAATGATGGAGGATTTGTCTGAGAATCCAAACTGTCACAGCTCCCAACTTCCTCATCCACACCAACCTCACTCCTCCACCTCCCCACCTACTTATCCCCATCTCCGACGCCGTCCGCCGCCCCTTCATCCCTCGGCAGCCGCTGGATTCCTCTGCACCGAAACCGAATGAAAAGCCCGCCGACGCCTCCACCGTGGCCGCATTAGGCCTATCCTTCCTCCCCTTAGCCAAATTTTCGACACTGAAAACTCTCCTTTTGCTTCTACTACCAATGGACTTATTAGCATCACTCACATCTTGAATCTCAAGAACCTTAAACGCTTCAAAATCATTGAATTCCGTCTCGAATCGCAGCCGCATTCCGACATCGCCGCCCTATGCCCCAGCGTCAGCGGCGGCTTCTTGCTTGGTTGCTTCTTCATAGGCGTCCTAATCGGAACCTGCAGCAACGATTTCTCATCCATGACATAAGCAAACGAGCCCATTGAAAAGCATCTTCTTGCATCAAAAGTCCCATCGCTGCTGCCTTCACCTCCACCTTCAACATTCTTGAATTTCCCCAGCTTCACGGACACAACTTTGTTCCTACAATCTTCCTCATTTGCTTCAATCTCACTAGACTTCTGCTGCATTGTCTCCGCACGTGCAAACCTGAGATCATCAGAGCTTACACGTGCGACAGAACCCTCTCTATCAGAAACAATCTCCCGGGAGCTCTCACCCTGGATTCAAGAACAAGAACTATGGGAGATTGGGTGTTGCTCAAGGGAAATCTTGAAGCAAACTCGCCCTACAAATGGGGCAAGTGGAGTGAGACAACAGCCATGTGTCGATGCAGTCCATGTGAAAGGCGTGGCTGCATTTCGGCAGCAATCTCAGCTTATCATCAGCCTCAAATTCACACAGACACACAGCGCAATCAAATGGATCTTTAACTCCTATAATCGCGTTGTAATTGAAAATAGGAGAGTGTCAATGAAGGACTGATCCACACCGGCATCGTGCAGATTGAAGAGCTGCTGCAGCTGGCCTTGAAGCGCAGTCACATCAACCATTTCATCAGGATCCCTATTTCGATGCCTCAACAGAAATCTTACTAGAAGATGGAGCAACCCAGAAATGAAGAAGATGCTTGCTAATATTATGATTATCAGCAGCATGCTAGGACTTACCTTGCTGTTCAAGTTGAAGCCGTTCGACTGTGAGGGTGGGGAGGGGTGGAGGTGTGAGAAAAAGAAAGTACGGCTGTTGGGAGGAGAAAAAACGATTTTCTTTGCTTTCAACATGAACCCACCTCATATTTCTTGGAAATGTTGGGAAATTTTGATAAAGATATGGAACTGTATGCTAAACCCACATGGTATATAAGATTCCAAAATGTGGGATTTTTAGTTTGCAGAAAGATTTGCAAGGGGTTTGAGAAGAGGAAGTGGAAATGGAGATGAAATCAATGAGATATAAGCAGGGTCTCAGGAAAAAGAAACAGGAAATCCCAGTTTATCTTTTAACTAGAAAGAGGAACCTGCAAGGTCAAATTTACAGACAGATAAGAAAAATTGATGACAGAGAAATAAATGTAGTGGCGGAGAAGGTAAAGATTTGAATTGGCTGCAATGAATCGAGCAGCATCAACACATTAATATTGGATCTAATTTACCCCAAGAAAAAATAAATAAAATGGCACTCAAATCTATTGCCACCTTACTAAAATAATGCAAAAAATAGCATCAGGATGTGGGTTGACTTGGAAAAAAAGAACCCCATTTCATGAACCCCAATGCACATTTAAGTCTCTTTATCTAATCTTAAGTAGTAAACAATTGATGTACGTAAATCTTTTTCTTGTGAACTCAAACAGCGCACTTTGACACTGTTATCGAATTTATTTATTATTTTAAACACATTAATGAATTGTTTTCCCATGTAATCACATTATAGTTTCAGTGCTTCTAATGTATTCCTTTCTGTCATTTCATTCGATGAAAGCCCCTTTGTGGGAAAGACAAAACTGGCTTATGCTGAAAGTCGAAGCTAGTTAAGAGTGAAAACTTTTGGAAAGATTGGGGTCAATGTGAGAATTACTTTAAGTTTAGAATGGACCTCAAAGTAGCACTTTTTTCCTGCAATTTTGTATGTCAATGGACTTCTGCCTTTTGTTCTTCAAACAAAATTTGTGCCGCCTATTGAAATAAAAACCCATATAATAGAAATTTATAGAAAATATAGGTATATTATACTCACTTATATAATAATATTTTATTAATTTAATTTATATTAATAAAATATTGTTATACGATATGTTCTATAGAATGTAGTGACATAGGATTTTCTTCCATGCAAAAAGGAAAAATATCTGCTTTAAAATTAATAATTCGTGATAAAAAAATATCATGAATTCAATTTTACTCTAGTTTTGTAAATCGAGCATCTACATATGAGTATGAGTTGTTGGTATAATTTATCTTTGGTGTATGTTCTACATACTATTTGCACCGAAACACACCAAAACATAATTCTCTTACATATCCAATTTATAAATAGAAACTGTACACTTTTTTGTATTAAAAGGAAAGAAAAGAAGAGAAAACAAAACACTTAGAAGTTCAGTTAAAGAAAAATATTTGCTTTTGACATGCTTAGTTTTATTTTTAATAATTAGAGTAATCCTCAACCACTACACATAGCAAAAAATTGTGGATAAACCACATTACTATAAAGTTATCAGCTAAGTATATAAAATTTGATATATAAAATATCTCTATGAGATTGGATAAAATAAAAAATCAATTTTAAAGTATAAACTAGGAACCATTTTCAGCCCTTGGATCGTGAAGATTTACGATGTATTCATCACTTCGCTGAATGAATTTGTGAACCTAGGTTCCAATGCCATGAGAGGCTAACTTTTTTTTTTGAATTTATCACGTTTCACAATGAATTTATCGTGATTCAATATTTCGCAGTTTAGAAGTTAAGAATGATTTATAGGTTTATGGCACCTATGTCTCTATTACCATAATTTGCATCGTTATACGAGGTAATATTAATATCAGGGATATTAACTAACAAATTTTGTTGACAATAAAATGAATTTGAAGTTAATGAAAGTAATATTGTTTCTGCTAACAATTTTTTTTATGGTTGTAGAAGTGGAGTGAGTAATGTACAACCTAATGGAGCTTACCTCCAAGGGTGGGGAATGATGAATAAATTTACTGAAAATTTATTATCCCAATTTTGTCTGGGCAACATTATTCACTGCGAAATGTCATGTATGGTATTGATGAGCAAAGGAGCATTTGTTGTATAATGTCCAATATTGATTTCAGTCTTTGTTGGCAGTCCCTCCAATTATGTCCACTTATTTTGTTTTTATAGGACATATTTTGAATCCCTGAAATAACAGTGTAAAATATAGTTTCACTATACATGGAGGGCAAGGTTTGAACAATGAAAATGTTGACGGTTGACCTGATGACATGTATCCAAATTTGAGGGCACATGAAAAAATATTTTACTATCTATTTAAATAATTGATTCGAGTTAGAATTTTTTTACTTTTGTAGTAACTTAGAAATTGTGGTTCTTTATGTATACAATAATATTTATTTTATGATAATCCAAATTGGCTAAAATTGTTGTTGCGTCATTAGTTTGACAAATTGACTTCCAAATAAAATAAACAAACCGAGTATTGATTTTTATGTAATTTGATGCTAATAAAAATTTTAATATATTAGAATCAAAATAGTTTCTAAAAACATTAATGATGCTAATGTGTCATAAACATATGCGATGCTCATAAAGGTAAGCAACAAATCCTTTGCTAGATAATACTCTCTCCTACCATTATTATTGGCTCATTATTTTTGGGTTGTCGATTAAATTGGCATGTTCTAAAATGAAATAATTTTACACTAAAAAGACATCAATTTCAAATCACATATTACTTTATACACAAAACACAACTCTCCTTAATCTACGCAAAAAAGAAATGAGTCATGAATATTGAAAGTCATGAAAGTCATGAATATTGGCCCGAGTGAGTACTAATTTGAGAAAAGGTGCGCCTTGTTAAAATGAGAGCATCACCACACTCGTTGCCAATTATTAATGCTATAGGATTTGCCAACTAAGTCCTACGCCAACATGAGATGATCCTTAAAAACTCTTTGGTCACATGACAGGCTACACTACATATATTAGATATTCATAGATTTTTTAATTTTTTTGTCAATGTACGTGGGTATTATAAATAGTCAAATCAACGGTACATATGTCATTAATAAGCTTCCACGTTAACCTAATCTTAATTGGTTCGCGTGTCGAGCCATATAAGGCCCGTGGACTTGGTTTTATAATACTTATATTAATTTATTTTCCGATGCATATTTCATGCATATATTGGGTTGTTTTCTTTTTTTTATTTTATTTCTTTTTTTTGGGGTATCCTTATATTGATTCATGTATCATAAAATTAAATTCGAGAACATGCAATAGAAAATCCAACATCATGCTTCGTAACTGGACCAATCTCTTAATTATATATCGGAACATGGTGAGTAGAGAATTATTTATAACTATCATTATTGAACCCGTGAGACTAATTAATATATGTATAATTTTCCATAAATCTAATAAGTACTATATATATGTATTTGCTTCCTTTCTTCCCATGTCTCGGATGATTATATTACCAACTTTTTTAGATATTACAACTTATTTCTTCAATGAAAAATAAATAATAGAAGACACATATGGAGAGATTTCCGCGTTGACTTTTGACATATAAGAATCCTAATCTAAAGGGTGAGTTGATTCTTGCTTTTGTCCCTATTTCATTGTTTTGAATGATAATCAGACAGCCCCTATTTCAGGTGGAAATTGAAGATCCAAATGTAATTAAAGGGTAGCTGAAAACAGGGTTAATTAGGTTGCAATATGGATGTATAAACGACAAACAAGTGGCACAATGCTCAAAGTGAATGGAAGTCTCCATCCTCAGTTTAAGTCCTATATAAAGTTTATGTAATCCCATATATAATATATATGTAAACATATATATTTGTTTTCTATGTACTTGCATAGCTAACAAAATTTATGACTTGACTCACTCAATTCTCGAGCATTTTCAGTTCCAGAACCAAATAATAAAATTATGTATAACTTCTTAGGGGCTCGATATCGAGTTTCTACATAAAATTATTAAATGACTAGTGTTTACTTTGCATGATTAGGTTGGATAGATAAAATTAATCCAACCTAATCAAATGTTTACTTTTAAGGATTAATACTTGAGGATATCCCAAAGCCCGAGATTATTTTAATCCTTTGAATTGTTCTTCATTAAATTTAATCCAACCAATATAGGTAGGATTGAAATAATTCAATAAGGTGGTGTTTACTTTGCATGATTAACATTTTGAAGGATTGACTATTTGATGGATTAAATGTGTGATAAGATAATTTTTATCTATCAATCTTTTGTTTACTACAAAGGATTAGTGAAGGATTAAGATTGAGATAAATAATTCTCCCTTTATTTGGAGGATTATTTCAATCCTACCTATATTGGTTGGATTAATATTAATGAAGAATAATTCAAAGGATTAAAATAATCCCGGGCTTTGGGATATCCTCAAATATTAATCCTTAAAAGTAAACACTTGATTAGGTTGGATTAATTTTATCTATCCAACCTAATCATGTAAAGTAAACACCTCCTAAAGGGAGAATTATCTATCCCAATTTTAATCTTTCACTAATCCTTTGTAGTAAACAAAGGATTAATAGATAAAAATTATCCTATCACACATTTAATCCATCAAATAATCAATCCTTCAAATTGCTAATCATGAAAAGTAAACACTCCCTAAGAGTAGAAATGACTTTATTTAAAAATAGATTTTTGAAGGGAAAGAATCAGTTTTATTTATACTCACACAGTTTATTAGCAATACTTTTCGTTTTTGTTGATTCTATATGAGGAAAAAAAATTGAGTTGATGGAGGATGAAACCCTTTTCACATCGCTACGATGTCTGGCATAGTATCTAAAAGTATTAGGGCACATTACATCAACTTTGTTATCTGAGGGTATTTTACTTTATTTATACCCTTGAACAAAAATTATTTATTCTGGTTAATTTCTAGGCATGAATTGTGAAATGACATGCTGGAACAAATATTTGCAAGTAGTGCGAACTTTGGGTACAATTATGAAGTTTTTGGTAAAGTCATGTCTTCATTAATGGATTGTTTACTGGTATAGTCTATTGACTAAAGAATCTTGATTTAAATTACCTGAACAATCAATATAAGCAGAGATGAAGATTATAAGATGAAAATAGAGAAACAAACTGACAAACATACAAAAGAGTAATTGAAACCAATCGTGCTTGAAGGGAAAACCCCAAATTTGTACCGTAACTTGCAGATGGGATGTCATCATGCAACACATGCACGTTACAAAGAAGCCAACAAAAATTCCATAATAAACAACTCCCTAATCATTACTTGCATGGATAGGAAATCCACCCCCACCAAAAAAAAAACGTATACATAATATTATATATTATTATATTTTTAGAATTGCATAGAATATATATAGAGAGAGAGATGAAATTATCTCTTAGATAAGAACTAAGAACCAATAACTATATTTAGATTGAATAAGATCGAACGACTCGTAATTATTTAATGATAAAAATAATCAAATCCCTAATTTTATGTTACTTGGAGATCTAAATTACGAAAATCTCTCACATTTTATTTGAAGATTCTTATCCCAAAAAGCTTTCACGTTCCATTCTTCGTTGTTCGTGTGTAATTTATGTTGTTGTTGTGCACGTAGTCATAGTGATTGTGCATGTAAGAACAATTACTGTAAATGAGTATATAAAATTTCCTTGATTATAATGCTAAAACGATTACCACTAAAATCTGAGGATAATAAATAATTTATATTAATCTTGACTGTTAAATTATAAAAAATAGATGGATCACATAATTCTTAGTTCTCAAAAAAGTTAGAGTTCTCATTTGATTTACTTCTTTTTTGTATCACATTTCACTGATTCTCTACACAACTATGTATATTGTTTATTTTTCTTTTTATTTGTAGTGTAGCATATTATAGTTGTAAATCCTTGCATGTGTTGTACATAGTCTAGCACAAATATGACGGTTACTTTAGACAGTTAATTCCTATTATTATGGGATTTGATTCTCATATTATGAAAGTGTTTAAGATCAGTTTTTCTATAATATCCAGTATATTTTTTTTTTCAACACCAGAATCGTCAAGTATTATTTTATTTCAATGTTAAACTATCATGGACATTGTGCAATGATTTTAACATATAATGCTCTACAGCACAAATAAAAATAACAGATTGACAAGATATATAGTGCAACGGCTGTCTGAATTTGTGCTAAGTAAATTATAAATAGTATAAATCGAACAAATTAAACATAATCTAAAATTATAAATTAACAAGATATATAGTTGTGCAAAGTTTGTGTGAAAGTTGTGCAACATACTGATAATCGTGTGTAATAACGAAGCATCATAGATGATAGAGGATAGAGAATATCAAATCCCATAAAAATTGTGGTTTGCAGTCTATTGCACATGAACATGAGGTTTACCCAAATGCACCTAAGATAGCTATCATGGTTCCCATGTTATAAAAAAAATAAAAAAAAATTGAAAGATCATCTAATATAAATTTACAAAAATATCATTTATAATTTCTCCAACAAAGAACAAACGTAGAACATATAATTATAAAATCAGATATAAAGAATTAATCTTGTCCATCGATCTAGCAGGATCAAGGGCTACGATTTATTTTTATTTTTTACAAATATTTGCATTCTTATATGATCCAAATCCACACACGCATGCACACGCACACACACACACACACACATATATATATATATATATATATATATATATATATATATATATGAGGTTAAAATAAGAAACACTTTTAATGAGAATTAAAATCACGAAAATTTTATAAAAGTTAATGATCCGTTGAAAAGTTATCGAATCCAAAAATCGAAATTTTTCACCGATTCGAATCTATGAGGAGCAAAATTTCAATTTTTGGATTCATAACTTTTCCAACAAATTCATAAATTTTTATAGGGAATTCATCTTTTTTTAATTTTCACATTAACCCTCCAACTAACACGCATGAGATGATGAACATTTTTTTTTACATTATAGAGAATTTGTACAAGTTGACTATCCGTTTGAGAAATGAAGGCAATTATATGGATCACGGGATTCTTGGCAGTGGATAGCTACTGTTGCACTTTTCTTATCCCTACTCTTAATATTATTTATTCTAATTCTCCCATTTTATTTATTCTTACTTTTTCTCTTTCAGACCACTATTACATGATCATCTACGACATTTGTTCAGTAATAATCATCTAGCTCAAATAATAAAATTGAGGTACTACAAGTTTATTTTCAGTAAAAAATTAGTTTGAGTCTCATCAACGATGAGGTATATATATGATCTAATATATACTATGGTTATTGTGCGAATCGTTAAAATTCTTTGTAACATGCAGTCATTTCTTGATATAATATGTACTCCTCCTCCGTTCACGACAAATGAATCACAATTGTCTTATTCGACGTTCACGAAAAGTATCTCACTTTCCTTTTAGACACCGCCCTTATTATTTAATATGACAAACACTCATTATTTACTAAAAGATCATTTCTATCACTCACAACCTAACACATGGTGGGACCTTTCTCCACTCAAATATCACCCACCAATAATTTTATTAAACACGATCGTCTACAAGTGATACACTTATGACGGATCGATAAAGTATCTTGTATCTTAGAAAAAGATAATCATTTATAACAATTGTTCAATGAGAGATTATTATGTATTGGTGGATTATAGGGCGTGTGTCTTGAATCTTACAAATGATCTAAATAGGGATGTCAACCAGTACGAAACTCATGAGTTGTCCCGAAAAATTCGATAAAGTTATAGGGTTAGGGCTATAAAATAGTACCCCAAATACAAAATTAGGCTATTTAGGTCAGCCTATTAGAATTGGCGGGTTAACCGGGATGGCCTAGTCAGGTCGCAGGTAAGCTCGACGGGCTGCATTAAAAAACTTCGCTTTCTTTCTTTTCTCTTTATCATTGTAATTAGAAATTCTAAATTCTTCATTTCAATATTTAGTCTTGTTGCCAATCTTGGTTGAGATTATATGTTTATTTCTCAACCTTGGTTGAATTTAGATTTGAAATTCATGATAGATGTATTGAGATCAATATTTGACTTTTATATGCTAATGTTTATATATATATATATATATATATATATATATATATATATATATATAGGGAAGGGTTAATGTGAAAACCATTTTATTGTGATAACGTGAGAACAAAAATAATGAATTCAAGTGAAACTTGATGAATCCATTGGAAAGTTATTGAATCCAAAATGGAATTTTCGCCTCATGGGATTCGAACCCGAGTAAAATTCAATTTTGGATTCAAGAACTTTCCCATAGATTCATTAACTTTCATAGCAAATTCATTTTGTGCGTAAAGAATTTCTATGGTTCTTAGTTCTCACGTTAAAATTGGTTCTTATTTGAACCCCACTCTATATATAATATATATATATATACATATATATTTCATTTATATATCATTTTATTGACACAATTTACTTTTTATGTTGAATTATTAAAATTTTTGCAACTATTATGGATAGTTTATTTAGTTATTTATAGTGAATTAGCTTATTAGATCTTTTCAAGATATAAGTTTAACTTTGTTATAATTGTATTATATTTTTAAAGATCATTTAGTTATTTAAAATATGAATATTAAGGCATATTAACAAAGAATTTAGTTATGAGCACTATTTTCTATTTATAATATTGTATTGTAATAAAATGGTATTATAGTTAATTAATTTATTAGATTCTTTGAAGATATAGGTTTTAACCGTTATAATTATATTGCTAAATATCATTTGGTTATTTTAGTATTAAGGCATAATAGAAAAATAATTTAGTTATGATCACTATTTTATATTTTCAATATTGTAGTGTAATTTAAATGGTATTAGAATTGTAAAATTTATTATTTATTTCTAATTTTATTTTTATAACTTTTCTTAAGAATTTTTCTTAATTACTATGAATTGGGCCCTCCCGAGGAAAATGTCTAGCGACATCGTCGGATGCTATTCATGTGTTTAGGCTTTAGATTTATTTGTGAGATACTATGAGAAAAATTATTGTTGAATATTTTATCTTTATTTTCATGTCATGTAATGTTTACTTTTTTATGATATTTCCGTCTTTGAATTTTATGTTTGACAAACTTATATTTTTTACTTTTGTCTGTATTTGTTTATTACAAATACAGGAATATCAAGAAAAAAAATATTTAGATTAATTTTTTCGTAAGCTTTCTGGCCCGATAAGTTAGCCCAAAACCCGAATGATTAGGGTTAGAATTAAAAAAATTTGACTTGAGAAAACGTCAACCGAGTGACTCGATCCAAATAACCCGATACAACACGAGTGAATTTGGCCCAATCCGAATGAACTGCTCGACCGACATCCCGAGATATAAGTATGTCAAAGAACAAATAATAATTGCCATCTCAAACAAAATTACTAAAACAGCTGACCCACAATTACAACTGATATTAGATTGATCTTATTTCCATTTGTGACTAATTATCGATTTCAAATTTTCATCAACAATTCCAAATTGTATGGAATATTGAATCTTTAATATCCCGAATGCCAAATCATGCTGGCGAAATGAAATGAATCTCAAAATTTACGAAATTAATTTTGGTTTAACTCAGTTTGATATGGGTAATTTTTGCAACTTAAAAGTTGACATGTACGTTTAATAAGCTGCGCTTTTAAGTGTTTGTGTTGGCCTAGTGGTAGAGTGGTTAATGCCCGAGGCCAAAGGTCTCTGGTTTGAGTCCACCGTGACGCAGCCTTTAAAATTTCTGTAATAAATTACAAAAAAAAAAAAAAACTGTGCTTTTTAAAATAAATCACCAACTTTATAATTTTGACATCAATCGTGACATTCCAAATCATTTGGCAATGTCAAATTTATATCAATCAAAATGTAGAATCATTATATTGAAATAATTATTAGGGTGGTGATGGGTCCCGCAGATACGTACTAGTGTATGAGGGATACACAAGTTAGACAAATTTAAATTTTTTTGTGGAGACAAGACTGATGGTTGCTGACAGTAACTGGTCGGGTATTAGTATCAGTACTATTGGTCAGTTCAGATATGAAATATCTTGTACTAAGTGATATCATTTAACAAACATACTGACTGCTAAGACAGCAATGACTGATAACTGATGTATGTGCGGAATGTGATGGTTACTGGATTAGCCTTAGAGAAAACTGAGACTCAGGTTTATACACTTAGTCAAATATTGATTAGTCAATTTTCATTTTTATATATCTTTAGTATCGAACTGATACTGATAAAGTGTTTCAAAAAAATACAGTGTTGTGTGTTGCTGATGACAATTCAATAATATGTAATTTTAAAGCAGAGCTGAAAGTAAATGACAGATAGAGTTTTACGTGGTTCAGAGAGATCAACTCCTACATCAACAGACTGATTGCTCAGTCAATTCACTAACTTGGGATTAGTCTTGTTTACGGGTACAAGAGTAAACTTAGATATTGAGGTCACTTTATAGTATCCCGCCTAACTTGGTGTTTCTTCTACGCTTGCTGGTGCTAGGAACCACTAACTGTTTTCAGGACGCAGTCGACTTAACCTCTAGCTTACGAGTGCTAAAAACCAAGCTTTCATCAACTAACATCTGTTGCTTACTTGTCCAAACTACTACTCAACTTTGGGGGTTTTGTAGAGTGGTTTCCAACTGAGGATCTGAGTTATCACAAACGATAAACTCAGGATGTCTAGACTTAAGATAAATAATGTAAATATCCTAGACGTAAGGAAGTATACGTTGAAGTCTCGACCATGGACGTCGAATATGTGGCAGCATAAGAGTCTGCTAAGGAAGCGTTATGACACAAGAACTCCCTCTTAGATCTAGGTATGGTACATCGTTTGTCCAAGAGTATCATAGTGTTTTGCGATAACTTTCGTGCAAGAGCAAACTCAAGGAACCACGAGCCACAAAGTGATGAAACACATAGAGAGAAGGTACCACATCATACGAGAAATCGTGACGATGAGGAAACATGCTTATAGAAAAGATTGGTACTGCGGACAACCTAGCTAACCCATTCACGAAGAGCCTACCTCAAATAGTCTACGACAAGCACGTTCGATGACTATGATTGTGTAAGATAGATCCCACTTAGAAAGAAAATTTTTGTATAAGTGGGAGAAACAAAGTGATGGTGTTTTTTGTAATAGCTATTAGGGAGACACATTGTATACTAAAAGTTTGCTTTAATATAAGTGGCAAATTGTTGAATTTGTATACCGAAAGCAGAATGGATGAGCTTGTACATAATGTTTCCTATTACCACTATTCTGATCTCATATCTTAATTGTTTACGTGATTGCATATGTTGTTCCATTATCTTATACAAAAGTTAGATCATATAATGCATAGAAGATCACATAACTTTTTATGATTGGTTAAACTAGTTGAGATGTAAAAAGGATCACAGTCGAGACAACTTGAAGTCGAGTTGTTGGTATAGCCGCAGATAAATTGGAAGTAACTTCACTGATTGTTTGTCTATGTTGGTATGTCTCGACGATTGATGGATCACAAGTGAGATGAGTTCTTCTATCCGACCATATTGGAGAATCTAGATCCCGTGACTTTACGCCGATCTAAACCTCGATAAGATTTCGGTGACTATGAGTTATCACCATCACTATGACTTGTTATAGGTGATGGTTACATGGAATAACCCAATATTCTCCGTGATCTTGGGTGATGATAGTGCTTATATGTCACGTTGGTTACCTGCTTAGATGATGACGCCCTAGGAAGGAGCTCAAAAGATTTATTTTACTAAATCATTCAGTTGAGTTAGCTTAAGTACAATAATAAGGTTGAGTGGTACTACTTAAAGATTAAATAGATTAATTATTTTAAGCAGTTAGAGTGCTATAAATAATTAATGGACGTGCAATATCTTAAATACGTGGATTCGTAAGTTTAAATACAAGCCCAACTCAACTTCGATAATAAATGGATAAGTCAATATTTATTTTCTAGTGGAATGAATAAATGAGTATGAATCAGTTTATGTTCTATGCTAAACATAAGATAATTAATTCATAGGCCCATCTTTATTCATTGTATTTGATCCCTAGGCTGGTCCATCAAGGTATTTTACTGTGTAAATTTTCGATCACCCCTATAGGAAACCCATTGGAATTCTGTTCTGATTAACAAATTATTTATTTAATATGTCTCATAGTCTAGATAGATATTATATGATATTATTAGATATCAAGAGATAATTATTCTAGTTATGAATTATCTTCGGGGAAGAAGATAATTATTGTATTTATTGGATATGCCAGAATCCTATCCCATTAGGTTTCTAGGGAGAACACTATAAATACAAGGTAGGAGAAAATCAAATCATCTCCGACAAAGATCGTGATTTTCGTAATCACTATTCAAAGAACATAGGGGCAAAAAATTTAGTGTTCTCGATAGATTAATTTCACTTAGTATTGTAGATCAGACATCCGGGACACACTCCAGAAGATCAAAGTTGGAGTCTTCCATTGATCTACTGTGTCAGAAATCCGTAAGTAAATACGAGAAAACTCTATGTGTTGCAATTAATTAAATAGGAACATGCTAGAAATATAATCAGTGTATAATGAATTATAAATACAAGATAGATCTTCGGGAGCACGAGTAATTCATATTTCCCATCAATTTAGTTATTTCTTCTATGATTTAAAGTGGCTGAATAGTAGCCATCTTTGTCAATTTAATTCATCAGTATTTGGGACGATAAAATATCGAAGGCCTCGGTTTGAAGATTTCTATTCAAGTTATATTATTATTCTTATGTCAATCACTTTTATATTATCAATTTGGTCCGACCCGTCGATTCCAAAAAGATGGTGAGTACGCGTAGCACTGAGAATAATTTTGAAGCTGTTGAGAATGTGGTTGAGGAGATGTCCAAAGCTATCCATGAAATTCAAACGTCCCAAATATCTCCAGTGGTGAAACAACCAACAACTGAAGCAAGGCAAGCAACGATGGATGCAAAATTGGATGTCTTCCTGAAGAAATTCAGAATCAGCGTTGATATTCTCAACGATGGTGAATCTAAAGGTAGCCGTGAGATGCCAACTGCAGAGGAGCAAAGCAAGCACGACTACGGAATATTCGGGTGCAGATTCAGGATCCAACTATCACTATTTTTCGGCCGTAGTACAGATGGCATGGAACCTAGAGCTCCAATATATACAGTACGAACTACCTTCTTCGCGAGTTCATAGACACTTCTAAGCTTTAATCGGTAACTATCACATATAGCATCCTGGATATTTACTCCACCATAATTAGAGGTAGCAAAATAGCGGGTCGGGCCGGCCCGACCCCGGGCTCGTCGGGCTTTTAAATTTTTAAGAGTACCAAATTTTCGGCCTAAATATGAAGTTCAATCCAACCCCGGCGGAGCTTTGGATGGTATGGCTTTTTTAGATAATTTTTTAATATATAAAATTAATATTTTAAATTAAAAAATAATTATTTAATTAAGATCTCATAACTCCTTAACTTAAATAAAGAATAAGTGATGAGAATATTTTGAGTTTACTTATTCTTATGATAATGCTTTTTGTATATCTTGACCTATTTATGTATTCATGCGATGATATTGTAATGCAGTATGATTTTAATTCTTTAATTTAAGGAGAAAAAATTAGTAATTACAAATCAAAGATAAATGATATTATTAAACGTCAATCCGACATATACTCAAAAAATAATAGAATAAAATAAATTAATTATACTATATATATTTAAGATCAATGATTCCAAATAGATTTTACATACTATAAGATCATTAATCATCAATGTATATATTTTTAGAGATCATTTCTCTTAGGAATTATTTTTGAATGATTTGTGAGGTTATTAGTTTTTCCAGAATTTATTTTTCTGATCAGTATGTGAATTAGTCAGAAAATTGTTACTATAAAAAATAAATAATTATATAAAATATAATTAATATTATTTAAAAAATATAGATATGCATATTAAATAATATTATAAATATATATATTTAATAAAAATCGGGCGGACTTTTTTAGCCCAAAACCCCGTGCTTTTTTGGCCCAAAGCCCGTTAGGCCCAGGGTTTTTTTCGGGCGGGCTTTTTAGGCCCGGTTTTTTTCGGGCCTTTAATTTTGAAGCCCAAACCCCGGCACCCCGGGTGGGCTTTTCGTGCCCGGTTCATTTTGCCTATCTAACCATAATAACCCACAATTACATCCTCCGCCTGAGAATTCCGCCATTTTTAAGAGACACTCGTCAGAGGTACATGTTTCAAATATGGATTAAAATTCGGACCGACCCACCGATGCCCTCTCTCCCTAAAAAAACACTGAATGTACTAGTGGGACGAACGGAGGTTGATCCTAACGATGAGTAAGAACAATCGGACGACCCACTTTCGAAGGAGGCAGAGCTGGAAGACAACGTAGATAGATTCGGCTGACGTTCGTGGATAGTTTCCAATTTTCACCATTTGAGGATAAAGCTTGTTTCGTACGGCGGGCAATTGATAGAGATGCTACGATGTGTAACACCCCGAATTTTAGAAGGCCAAATCTATAATAATAATAATAATAATAATAATAATAATAATAATAATAATCTTAGGATAATCATGATATATATATTGATATGTATTCTATTTCTAATCAAACTCTATATACTTATCAAACTCTAATATTTTATTGTTTTAAACTTATCTCCACTTGAAATTCTCAAATTAGGCTTTATAGAACATTAATTTGTTGAGTCCTAGATTTATTTTATAGGATTAAGATTTAATTAACAAGAATTTAGTAGGATTATGACTTAATTAGGTTTTATTCATATTATATATATATACACATAACAAACCCACAAAACTCACACACACGACTCACACACATAACACACAATCACACACAACACTCCACAAACACATTCACACACAGTACCCACAATACACATACACCATTCCACACACACTCCACACACACACACGACGCACACATACAAACACACATTGCACCCAAACACACATGGCACACACACTGCACCTAAACCTGCACTGCACACACACTCCACACACACACACACACACGGCGCAATTAGGATCCTCGTTTTCGAATTGAGTTGATTTTAATTTGTTGTGCTCGACAAAAGAAGGTGGATAAATTTATGCTTGTGGTTATGTTATCCCTATTGTTTAATATGTTTTATATTCATATTGATTATATGATTATGTGTTTTATTTTAAAGACTACATGGTGTTTATGTTATTATATATGTTCTCATGTTATACTATATGTTACTATGTATATTAAGGCCTCATGATATTATAATATTTAAGACCTCACAGAATATTAAGGTCTCATGTTATTATTATATTTAATACCTCACAGTATATTAAGGTCTCATGTTATTATTATATTTAAAACCTCACAAGATATTAAGGTCTCATGTTATTATTATATTTTAGATCTCACAAGATATTAAGGTCTCATGTTATTATTATATTTAAGGTCTCACAGAATATTAAGGTCTCGCAGTTATACATATATATTTTCATGATATTAAATTCTATTTATGTGGTAATATGAAAGATTAACATGTATTACATATGTGGATAATTGCATTGTTCCTCACCGAGTATATTTATGATATGCTCACCCCTATCTACTTTCGCTTTGCGCTTGAGGAGTCAAGTCATGGAAGTCTAGAATGACTAGTACAATAAGAAGTCGTTTATTTTAGTTCAAGTTATGAGATTTTCGATATTGATTAAAATCTTAAGTTTAGTTTTCTTTAGTTAAATCATTTTCAAATTAAAATATTTTTTAGACACGTCTTTAGTTTATTATTTTGTTTAACATGGTCACTTGGGAAAACAAGATTGATCCAGCCTTTTCGTAATAAAGTCAAAATCCGCTTTATTCTTATCTGTTGAGTTTAGAAAAGTTTCATTTGTTGTTCAAGTTTAAATTAAATAGCAATATATTAATATTATTTTCTCTTAGAAAATTGGGCGCTATATATCGGTATCGAGGCGGGTCTACGCCCTCGTAGCCTCGTGTTAAGTATAAAACTAAATATGTTTATGGAAAAGAAAATTTTGAACCTAGTCATTTGAGACTCCTACGTGATCGACTCTAATGTATGTGTTTTAGTTTTATGCAAGTCTATTAAAGGTTATTGATGAAATTTGAGTTATGTTTTGATGTTTATAATTCAAGTGTAACTTATATATTCTTAGTACACTAAGAAAGTAAGAAATTATTTAACTTGTGATAAGTTACATAGATGGTAAAAACATTATAGCTGATAAATGGTTTTTTTTTAATAGAATATAGTATGCAAGAAAATGAAACGTTTAAAGAGATCTTTATTTAACTCAACGATAAATCTTATTTTGGATAATTAAAATTTCGAGGATGAAATTATTTTTAAGTGGGTAAGGTTGTAACACCCCTAATTTTAGAAGGCCAAATCTATAATAATAATAATAATAATAATAATAATAATAAGGATAATCATGATATATATATATATATATATGATATGTATTCTATTTCTAATCAAACTCTAATATTTTATTGTTTTAAACTTATTTCCACTTGAAATCCTCAAATTAGGCTTTATAGAACATTAATTTGTTGAGTCCTAGATTTACTTTATATGATTAAGATTTAATTAACAAGAATTCTAGTAGGATTAGGACCTAATTAGAGTTTTATTCATATTATATATATATACACATAACAAACCCACACAACTCACACACACGACTCACACACACAACACATAAACACACACAACACTCCACACACACATTCATGCACACACACACACACACACACACCATTCCACACACACACACACACAAGACACACACAAACACACACATCACCCAAACATACACGACACACGACCGCACCTAAACCCGCACCGCACACACACACTTCACACACACACGTAGCAACTAGGACCCTCGTTTTCGAATTGAGTTGATTTTAATTTTTTGTGCTCGACAAAACAAGGTGGAGAAATTTATCCTTGTGGTTATGTTATCCCTATTGTTTTATATGTTTTTATATTCATATTGATTATATGATTACGTGTTTTTATTTTAAAGACTACATGGTGTTTATGTTATTATATATGTTCTCATGTTATACAATATGTTACTATATATATTAAGGCCTCACGATATTATTATATTTAATACCTCACATAATATTAAGACCTCACAGTATATTAAGGTCTCATGTTATTATTATATTTAATACCTCACAGTACATTAAGGTCTCATGTTATTATTATATTTAATACCTCATACTATATTTGTAGGGAAATCTGATTTAACCCTCTCCCGAGGATCTATCTTGGATGTTTAATTCACCATACATTGATTATATTCCTAGCATGCGCCTATATAATTAATTGCAACACGAGGAGTTTTCTCGTGTTTACCTTTGAATCTTCGGGATGAACGGATGAACGGATGAGACTCGCTTTGATCTTCCGGATCGTATCCCGGTTGCCCAAACTCCAACGCCGAGTGAGGACGATCTATGGAGAATGCTTCAAAAATCACCCTAATCCTCCCTAGTATTTTCGAGAATCA
The DNA here is from genome assembly GCA_036937905.1 of Salvia rosmarinus. NCBI lineage: Eukaryota > Viridiplantae > Streptophyta > Magnoliopsida > Lamiales > Lamiaceae > Salvia > Salvia rosmarinus. The sequence goes on from JAODLM010000695.1 coordinate 118,415, forward strand.
CCTTCCAAGCACTATGGGAATACACGAAAATAATGGTATGGATAATCGAGGATTAGCCTTGATCTTATCTCTTACCTTATATTTATAATGCATTACCATAATCCCATAAGGAAAGGATCCATGCATATCCCATAAATATAATAATATCCTTATGGATAAAGAGGATCAAATCGCCTTAGAGATAGGAGGGCGCCGATTTTCACTTAAGCCACGGGCCCGACGGGCCACCAGTGGATCAAATGCAAGGAATAAAGATGGACCTCAAATAAATTAATTATCTTATGTTCACCTGAACATAAATTAATTTATAAACATTTATTCATGCCACTAGAGAATAAATGCCGACTTACCCCTTTATTACCGAAGTTGAGTCGGCTTGCACTTAGACATTACGAATCCCCGTATTTAAGATATCGACGTCCATTAATTATTTATAGATTCGATCGCTAAAATAATTAATATCTTTAATTTCTTAAGTAGTACCACTCAACCTTATTATTGTACTTGAGCTAACTCAACCCGCAGGGTTTAGTACAATAAACCTTTGAGCTCCTTAAGGGACGCCATCATCCTTAATCGACACGGTGACTGACACGTATAACTAGCATGACATACAAGCACCGCCACCACCCAAGATGCGAGAATATTGTTAGAACATATAACCCTCACCCATAACAAGTCAAAGTGATGGTCATCAACTCATACTCATCTAATACCTTATCGAGGTTTAGATCATCGTAAGTCACCGAGATCTGGTTCTTCACGACGGTCGATAGAAGAACACATCTCACCGTGATCCTTCAATACGTCAACGACGCATCAAAGATAGACAAGCAACCAAGTCAAGTCACTTCTTATCTATACCGCAGCTTATACCAACAACTCGTCCTCAAGTTGTCTCACCAGAAACTTTTATATCTCATTAGCTCGACCAATCATACGACTTCGTGATCTTCTACACATCGTATGATCTAACTTATATACGAGATAAGGACACGATATATGCAATCAAGTAATCAAATAAGATAGAGATTGTAATAGTGGTAACAGGAAACATTGTATACAAGCTCAACCAAAACCGCTTTCAAGATACAAATCCAACAATCTCTCACTTATACTAAAGCAAACTTTAGTATACAATGTGTCTCTACTAGCTATTACAAACAAAACCATCACTTTGCTTCTCCCACTTATACAAAAGTTTCCTTTCTGTGGGTGCCATCAAGCGCAATTAAGTCCTCTAACGCCCCGACGTAGACTTATTGCGGCAGTGCTCTTGTGAATGGATCCGCTAGGTTATCCGTCGATCAATCTTTTCAATCAAGACGCCCCTCGCTCAACGATTTCGATGACATGGTACTTTCTCTATGTGTTTGGTCGCCAGGGTCCGTGGTTCCTTCGAGTTTGTCACGCACCGAAAGTTATCACAAGAAACTATGATACTCTTGGGCAAACCAGTACCACACCTAGATCCACGAGGTAGTTCTCAACCATACAACCTCCTTAGCACCCTCTCAAGCGGCTACATATTCTGCCCATGGTAGAGTCCGCAATGCATCGCCGCTTCACTCCGCCAGATACGGCTCCACCTCCCAAGGTAAACACATACCGAGGTAGACTTTTTCTCATCACGGTCACTTGGAAATCGAGTCTCAGATAACCCAAAGGCATTTGACTATCTCGCATGGTAAACCAAACTATAATCTCGAGTCCTTTTAGGTACTTGAGTATATGCTTATCGCATTCCAATGAGCTTGTCCAGGTTAGATCGATATCTAGCTACTATGCCTACCGCATAGCGTATATCGGCCTCGTACATAGCATTGCGACATGAGACTTCCCACGCTAAGCGTAAGCGAACTTGTCTCATTTCCTCTATCTCCTTGCAATCATAGGTGATCGCTCCTTAGATAAAGGAACGCCATGTCCGAAAGGTAGCAATCCTTTCTCGGCGGTCTCATACTAAAACGAGTAATCACAAGATCAATGTAAGACGCCCGAGATAAGCTCAATATTTTCCTCTTGCGATCTCGGTGAAACCTTGATCCCAAGAATGTACGCGCATCTCCCAAGTCTTTCATTTGAAACCGATCGGATAACCAACTCTTTACGCCCGATAACAACTTCACATTGTTGCCAACTAGAAGAATGTCATCTACATAAAGTGCAAGAAATACCACATCACCGCTGACATCTAAACGATACACACAACTGCTAGCAACTGGGTAAATCCATAGACTTTACCACCGCCAAAGCGTAAGTTCCAGATTGCGAGGCTTGCTTAAGCCCATAAATGGACTTCTTAAGCTTCCATACTAGATGCTCTTCACCTTCACCACATAACCTTCTTTGTCGACATAGATGTCTCTACCTTCCTCAAGGTAACCGCTAGAAAAGTGGTTTTCACATCCATTTGCCAAACCTCTAGGTTCAAGTGGGCTGCTATGGCGTAAGAATTCATGGACTTGAGCATTGCTACAAAGCGAAAAGGTCTCATCGAAATCGATGCTCAACTGAGTGTACCCTTTGCCACAAGCCCGGCTTAAAAGTCAAACCCTCCATCCGAATCTCTCTTCCTCAGATACCCACTTACTACCCACGGCTTCCTTGCCATCCGGTAGAGGTGTCTTTTCATACATCCATAGTCGTTATGGACTCAATTTCTAAGTCCATAGCGGTGTGCCATGATCTTGCATCAATGTCTTGTATCGTCAGATGTCCATGGGTCGATTATTGCTCGCTCGCTTTCCGGGACTAAACCAAGATTCACCCACGAACATAAATCGCTCGGTCGACGAACAACCTCCCACTCACGACGAGGCGCCATCGCACAATGGCAACGCGGGTGCAGATACTTGTGGTTCTCTATCTCGCACAACTTGTGGGTAGGTACTACTTATACGGTCGGTATCTCCAAAGGAAGTCCACCCATTTCAATTTCAAGTATCCGTGCCGATCCTCCCACTAGACACCCACATCTCGCACTTTCGCCTAATCGGTGGAATACGATCATCTTCCACCTCAAGAATGATTTCAGCTTTGATTTGTGGTTTGTCATATAATCCTCTTCAAGAATCGGGCATTAGTGCTAATAACGACCTTCTCGATCCTTAGACTATAGAATAAACCACCTTCGCCCTCTAGATAGCCAATAAACACCTTGCGCCGATCTAGCTTCCAACTTATCGCCTTCTTGTTCAAAGACATGTGCCGGATCGCCCATATCCTTATGTGGCTTAAACTAGGCTCATACCAAACCACAACTCGAAACGGGTCTTTTCGACCGACTTGATGGTACTAGATTTAGCAAGTATGCCGCTTCTAAGCGCATACCCCGTAACTAAATAGGCAATGTTGCATAACTCATCATTGATCTAACCATTTCCAAAAGAGTCCTATTTTTTCGCCTCCGACACACCATTTTGTCAGGGTGTGTGTTGATTTGTATATCGAAGCGCTTTGGTTGAGCTTGTATACAATGTTTCTCGTTACCACTATTACAATCTCCTATCCGATTTGCATACATGATTGCATATATCCGTGTCCCTTATCTCATATATAAGTTAGATCATACAAGGTGTGAAGATCACGTGTCCGTATGATTGGTCAAGCTTAATGAGATATAAAAGTTTCACACCGAGACAACTTGAGGACGAGTTGTCGGTATAAAGTCGCGCATAGATAAGAAGTGACTTGACTTTGTTACTTGTCTATGCCGGTACGCTCTCGACGTATCAAGGATCACAAAGGAGATGTGTTCTTCTATCTCGACCGTCGTGAAGAACCAAGATCTCGTGACTTACGATGATCTAAACCTCGATAAGGTATTAGGTGAGTATGAGTTGTCATCCATCACTTTGACTTGTTATGGGCGAGGTTATATGTTCTAACCCAAGATTCTCCGCATCTGGGTGGTGGCAAGGTCAGATGTCACGCTAGTTATCTCAGACGAGTCACCGTATCCGCTAGGACGATGACGCCCCTTAAGGAGCTTTCAAAGGTTTATTGTACTAAACCCCGCAGTCGAGTTAGCTCAAGTACAATAATAAGGTCGAGTGGTACTACTAAGGAAATGAAGTTATTAATTGTTTTAAGCAATGATTGCTATAAATGATTAATGGACGCTCGATATCTTAAATACGGGATTCAGAATGTCTAAGTGCAAGCCCGACTCAACTTCGGTAATAAAGGGTAAGTCAAGATTTATTCTCTAGTGGCATGAATAAATGTTTATAAATTAATTTATGTTCGGGTCGAACATAAGATAATTAATTTATTTGAGGCCCATCTTTATTCCTCAGATTTGATCCCTGGTCGGCCCATCCAGCCCGCTACTATCGGAAGAAATCGCGCCTCATCGCTTCTCAATGGAAAGATTTTATTCTCTTTATCCCACAAGGATATAATTATATTTATGGTATATGCACAGATCATTTCCTTACGGGATTAAGGTAGTGCATTATAAATATAAGGTAAGAGATAGAATCAAGGTTAATGCACACATTTAACCTAGAATTTTCGCCCCTCATAGCATTGTTGAGAGAGTTTCAAAATTTTGAAGGAGAGCAAGGGTGATTTTTCCAAGCATTCTCCATAGATCGCCCTCACCGACGCTGGAGATTGGGCAACCGGATACAGCCCGTAAGGTCAAAGCACGAGTCCGATCCATTCGATCCATTCATCTCGCTCCATAGACCTTTACGCATCCAAAGGTAAACACGTGAAAACTCCTACGCGTCGCGATTAATTATATAGACGCATGCTAGGTTTATAATCAATGTATGGTGAATTAAATATCCAAGATAGATCCTCGGCAGGGCTTAACATATGTTTTCCTACACTGGTATCGAGCCCGGGATCGTAATCTCGCTCGCTGGATTAATTCACGCTGATTATTACGCATGCTTTATTAATTGTGGATCCGCTGCTCATCGTGGCTCGCTTATTATTTTGTCGGATTTTGTTGTTACACCACGAGAAAATCCGTGGTTAGATTAGATTTTATTATGTAAATCTTATCTCGTAAAGAAGAACGAAGAACGAAACGACGGAAAAACAGTCTCTCTAGCCCCCTCGACGGTTTCGCGAGCGAGCCTCGCGGTCGCGAGGGCGATCGCGCGGCGCGGTCGACGGGCGCGTCACAAGACGAGATCCCCTGAGCCACGCGAGCGAGCGAGTGGTCGCGAGATTCGCCGCCAAGCAAAAGCGGGCGAGCGAGCTAAGGGCGACGGAGCGCTGTCACGAGAAACCCGGCCATGAAAGCGACTCGCTGGTCTCGAAGTTTCGTCACCGGGCGACAACATCTCGGCAGATGTTCGCGCGGGCGGGCGTACAAGACGATAAGCTCGACGGGTCGCGGTCGCGCTAAGAATCATCGAGGTAGCCCGCGAGACACGCGGCAAGCGGCGCAGCAGGCGGTCAAGGCGGTTGGGCTTTGCCTCAGCGCACGCCCAAGATGTATTGGGCCGACCCGCCCGCACCCATTTTTCCAACCCAACCCAGATTTTCCAAACGCGCCCATGCACGCGAGGCCCATTTGTTGAACCGTCCGCGCCGCACGCGAGGCCTGTCAAGTTTAATTTCGTGACTTTGTAAATCTATGTAATAGATTAGACATGTATGTGCGTGTTTCACGATCGCCGATGAACGCTTTTATTTTATTTTTATCGCTCATATGCATGTCGCGGATGTTTAAATAATGCAAGAGTACGTTATGTATGTTTATATTACGCCGACAAACCTTAAGTGTTTTACGAATCGACGCGATAGTAAGCATGCTAGGTTTATCGCGCTTATCAAGCATATTTTAGAATTTCGCGAGCATGTTTTACATGTCGAGTTCTATAGAAAAGCATGCTAGATTACGTGATCTGCATGGACAAACCTTTGAATAAAAGACTCAGCAAGCAACCCGACAAATTAATTTTTCAAATTAAAATGTCAAGACCTCCACCTTTTGATCTCTAAACAAAGCGAGACGCACGTGAGTAAACGCCCACACGCGCGGGTTTGCTTGCATCGCTTATCATAAGTTTGTTAGATGAGATTTCTAAATAAAACTTTTAAATCTATTGGTAGTGGGAGTTTCATGTGTAAACGCCCACACGCGTGGCTTGTATGTGCGATTTTCATAAGTTCTCTAGAGATAGATATAAAATGAGATAACAAAAGAATTTGAATTGAAGCGGTATGGTCCGAGTGAGTATACCAATTCTAAGAATTCATTTTCACGTTAAAATTGTGGTCATTGCTTAGACATCACCTCAAGTACAACTTCCCGCCAAGTCCTTCTTGCGATAGTGATGTGGTCTAGTAAGGTCCAATCGCAATTTCATTTGTCATAAGGATAAGTTGATACGGATTGAAATTAAACCACTAAAAGGTATATTTTAGTCCGTCGGGTTCATGTAAACGCCCACACGCGCTCGCATGTGGGATTCCTCGGTGATTGGAGGTTTCAATTAATATTGTTTTATCAAAGGTTACAATTATTGTTACGAATTATATGCGATCGATGCTTATGTGTTTACATTATCGCTTCGATATGTCTCTTACGCGACATCAATATGTCGCACAAAACTGCTATCCAATTCAAATTTTATCGAGTGGAAACGAATATGGAATATGTTCTTATCGTCAAGAACACATGTTTGTTCTCACTACCCTAAACCCGATGCCCTATCGACACATCAACTAATGAGCAATGAGAGTCAAGCGCACTTTGAATAAGTCAAACAATATGGCTAAATGCTATATGATGACTACTATGTCCAACGGTTTGTACCGCAAAGATCGTCGATGGTAGACGCGACCGATATTTGGTCAAGTCTTGAGAGTAAGTTTGGGCAATGGATCGACAACCCGCTCCACACAATGAGAGAAATCTAGCAGTAAGATGGAAGAAGGAAGTTCGTCCATGAACATGTCTCCCATACGACTCATCTCATGGATAGTCTTGATCACTGGGAGGAGGTATTGACGGCGGCCAAGGTCGATATCATCCTCAATACACCGCCCAAGTCTTTGAGAACTACAGAATGCGATCATGAGCAAGACCGAGTTTACACTTAGTTAGTTGCTTAATGATCTCGTGGTCGCGGAAGGAGTTATGGAAAAGGAAACATGCTCGCTAGCACATCTAAGGGCCCAAAATTTTCGCTAAAATGGAAATAGAAAAGGGTACCAAAGGTGGAAGAGGCAAGGCAATAGTGGGAGTAATGGGAACAAGAACATGGTTGCCACCGGAGGCTTGAAGAAGCCAAATGAGAAGAGCAAGTGCTTCAAGTCGCGTAAGATCGGCATCAGGCCAAGTGCCCTATGCTCAAGGCTCAAGGTACCGCTTGCTTTAGTAATGGAAACATGTTTAGCGACTTGTTCTACCCATTCTTGGGTAGTAGATACGGCACAACCGATCATGTTTGTTACACCTGTGGGTTCCCGCGGACAAGGAGTCGTTGATGGCAGATAACGATCTCCATGGGCAACGCGGCAAAATTCGGTAGGTCGCTAGTTGAGATGTTACTTTATGTTTTGAGAAAACGCTTTAGTTTTAAAAGACGCTTTATATGTGCGGATTTTCATGAACCTTGTTTCGCTTTCAAATTATTTACTTGGAACGGAGTAATCGTGAGATTACCTAACGCCCATTCTTAGCCATTCTTTTGATCCTATTTAGATTAATGTGACCTAATCTAAGATGCCGAGAAATGTGGTGACATCTTGCTAAGAAAACTTTCTTTTTAAGGTTCGACGTAGATGCAACATAGTTATAGGTATTATGTTTTGCGTAAATAGTATAAAGCTTAATTATATAAAGTGCCAACACGTATAACTTCGCTATTTCTTATGATAGAAACACCACTATCAAAATAATGTAATATCCATGAATAAACAATTTCAAACAGAACAAGGTTCCACCGAAAATCCGCACATATAAAACGCCTTTAAAACTAAAACTGCTCTCTCAAAACATAAAGTAACATCTCCGATTGCAACGGCCTAGACTTTCGCTGCCCATGGAGATCGCTATCTCGCCATCACTCAGCCTCCTTGTCCGCAGAAACCTCGCAGGTGTAACAAACATGATCAACAGACCAGGTCTACTACCCAAGAATGGGTAGAACAAGTTGCTAAACATGTTTCGCATTAAAGAAAATGACGCACTGAGCCTTGAGCATAGGGCATTTGCCTTCCAATGCCCGCCTTGCAAGACTCAAGCACTTCCTTCTCCTTCGGCTTTTGCCTCCTGGCACGCATGTTCTTGTTCCCATTACTCCCACTATTTCCTTGCTTCTACCACCTTTGGTGCCCTTTTCTTTTCCATTTTTCAACGGAAAATTTGGGCCCCTAGATGTGCTAGCAAGAGCATGTGCCTTTACCCATGACTCTTCCGCGCCACTAGATCATTAAGAACCGACTATGTATACTCGGTCTTGCTCATGATCGCATTCACACGAAAGTTCTCAAAAGATTGGGGCAGTGTTGAGGATGATATCGACTGGCGCTCGTCAATACCCTCCCAATTGATCAAGACTATCCATGAGGTGAGTTATGTGGAGACATGTTCATGGACCGAACTTCCTTCTTCCATCTTACACGCCAAGATTTCTCTCTCACGTGGAAGTCGATCGTCCGATCCGACCGCCCAAACTTACCTCGAGACTTGACCATATTTCGTCGTGTTCACCATCGATCGATATTGTACCGCAAGCCTTGGACATTGTAGTCATCATATAGCATTTGGCCATATTGTTCGACTTATGCCAAAGTCCGCCGACTCTCCGCTCATTAGTCGATCCGCAAGAAGAGGCATCGGTTTAGGAGTAGTGAGAACAAACATGTGTTCTTCAATGATAAGAACATATTCCATGTTTCGCTTCCACTGATAAAATTTGGACCGGATAAGGATTTTAAAGCAGCATATTAATAATCTGTAAGAGACATATCCGAAAAGACAATGTAAACACATAAGCATACCATCGCACATAATTCAGAATAACAATATTGTAACCTTTGATAAAACAATATTGATCGAAACCTCCAATCGCCAAGGAATCCCACATGTAAGCCACGCGTGGACGCCATTACGAACCTCAACCGCACTAAAATATACATTTTAGTCGCTTAATTTCAATCCATGTCAACTTATCCTTATGACAAATGAAATTAATGATCGACCTTACTAGCCACATCACTATCGCAAGAATGGACTTCATGAAGTTGTACTCGAGGTGATGTCTACAATGACCACATTTTTAACAAAGAAATGAATTCTTAGAATTTGCATACCACTCGGACCATACCGCCCAATTCAAATTCTTTTGTTATCTCCTTTAAAACTATCTCTAGAGAACTTATGAAAATCGCACACGCAAGCCACGCGTGGACGCCACACGAAACTCCCACTTCTCAATAGATTTAAAAGGTTTTATTTAGAAATCTCATCTAACAAACTTATGATAAACAAAGGCAAGCAAGCCACGCGTGGTGGATCGCCACTCACGCAAGGCCTCACTTCAGACAGAGATCAAAAGTGGAGGTCTCGACATTTTAATTTGAAAATTAATATGTCGGGTTACTTGCTTAGTCTTTTGTTTCAAAAGGTTTGTCCATGCAGATCACGAATCCTAGCATGCTTTTCTATAGAACTCAACATGTAAAACATGCTCGCAGTAATTCTAAAATATGCTTGAAAAAGCGATAAACCTAGCATGCTTACTATGCACATCCAATCACGAAACATATAATATGTTTGTTCACGTAATATAAACATAAATAGCATGCTATCGCATAATTTAAACATCCACGACATGCAATGAACGATAAAATAAAATAAAACGCTCATCGTGGCCCACTTGTGGAACTCCGACTTTCGCCTAATCTATTACATAGAATTGCAGCATGATCTTCATCTTAAAAACGGGCCTCGCACCACGCACGGACCGGATTCACAAACCGGATTCGGGCCGAAAATCGGGTCCGGCCGGAAAACGGTCTCGGGCCTGACCGCCCAAATGGCCGGGCCGCGCAGCTAGGGCACAGGTAGGAAAACAAGGTTTAGCCGCGCCGAGGATTTATCTTGGATATTTAATTCACCATACATTGATTATATTCCTAGCACGCCTCATATAATTAATTGCAACACGTAGGGTTTTCTCTGTTTACCTTTCAATCTTGGATGAACTGATCGGTTGGATCGAGACTCGTGCTTTGATCTTCCGGACTCAGATCCCGCTTTCCCAACTCCAACGCCGAGTTTAGGATGATCTATGGAGAATGCTTCGAAAACACCCAATGCTCTCAACACTATTTTCGCTTTCTCCCTAATGTACACTTGTAATTTTCGATAATATCTTCCAATTATACTATTGGAATTTTCGATAATATCTTCCAATTGCCATTATAGAATTAACGAAAATTCTAGGTGTAAATAATGAGGATTTTTTCATTTACCAAGATTTAATCTCTTACCTCATATTTATAATGCATTACCATAATCCCATATGGAAATTATCATAAACCTTTATGGAAAGGATTATTACCATAATCTTATATGGAAAGGATCTATGCATATCCCATAAATATAATAATATCCTTATAGGATAAAGAGAATAAAATCTTTCCTTCGAGAGCTATAGGGGCGCCGATTTCCAAGAGCTTACGGGCCTGACGGGCCACCAGGATCAAATGCAAGGAATAAAGATGGCCTCAAATAAATTAATTATCTTATGTTCACCGTAACATAAATTAATTTATAAACATTTATTCATGCCACTAGAGAATAAATGCCGACTTACCCTTTATTACCAAGTTGAGCTCTGCCTGCACTTTAGACATTACGAATCCCCGTATTTAAGATATCGAACGTCCATTAATTATTTAAAGCATTCTGATCGCTAAAATAATTAATATCTTTAATTCCTTAAGTAGTACCACTCAACCTTATTATTGTACTGAGCTAACTCAACTCGCAGGTTTAGTACAATAAACCTTTTGAGCTCCTTTGGGACGCCATCATCCTAAACGGATACGCTGACTGACATGATATAACTAGCATGACATACAAGCACCGCCACCACCCAAGACGCGGAGAATATCGTTAGAACATATAACCTCACCCATAACAAGTCAAAGTGATGGTCAAGAACTCATACTCATCTAATACCTTAACGAGATTTAGATCATCGTAAGTCACCGAGATCTAGGTTCTTCACGACGGTCGACAGAAGAACCCATCTCATCGTGATCCTTCAATACGCCGAGACGCATCAAAGACAGACAAGTAACCAAGTCAAGTCACTTCTATCTATATCGCAATTTATACCGACAACTCGCCCTCAAGTCGTCTCACCGGAAACTTTTATATCTCATTGCTTCGACCAATCATACGTACTTCGTGATCTTCTACACACCGTATGATCTAACTTATCTATGAGATAAGGGACACGATATATGCAATCAAGTATTCAATTCAGATAGAGATTGTAATAGTGGTAACAGAAACATTGTATACAAGCTCAACCATACCGCTTTCAAGATACAAATCCAACAATCTCCCACTTATACTAAAGCAAACTTTAGTACGCAATGTGACTCTCTACTAGCTATTACAAACAACCATCATTTTGCTTCTCCCACTTATACAAAAGTTTCCTTTCATAAGCCATCATGCGCAATCCAAGTCATCTAACGTGTCTGACGTACTTTTGCGGTGTGCTTTTCGTGAATGGATCCGCTAGTTATTCGTTATATCAATCTTTGCAATCAAGCACGCCCCTCGCCTAACTACTGACGACATGGTACTTTCTCTATGTGTTTGGTTGCCTTGTGGATCCGTGGTTCCTTCGAGTTTGCCATCGCACCGAGTTATCATAGTAAACTATGATACTCTAGGGCAAACCAGTACCACATCTAGATCCACGAGGTAGTTCTCGAACCATACAAAATTGTTGGTCCTATTGGTACTATTTGGTGATAATAGTCCCAATAGGCCAACGACTGGCTATAATTTGACATTTTATGTTCGTGGGCTATAATTGACATTCCTTAACTCGACGGCTATATAACGCCTGGCCCTTTTAGTAATATCTTTAGCTTTGAAGTCAAAATTACTACTTACACGTATTTGTTAAACTTTCGTCACCAAAAGGTAGAAAACAAAATCTTATCTTTTCTTACCATTCATTAAATACATATCATTATCACCAATCCTTATCAAACCTATCCTTATCACAAAATGAGAAAATTCTCCCTTTTCTTCTCCACACCTCACGGTTCTCTCAAAGAAACGAGAGAGAAATTTTTTGTTTTATTACATGTTAAAATGCACCAAGACACCTTTTGAAAATATCTAAAATCAAAATCAACACTTCACAATTCCTCTCTGTGTTTCGGTCATCAAGTGAGTATAAGACAAAACTTTGTAGCTTATCATATTATATCATCTCATAAATAAATATCCATCACTATCATACTTATTATTTCCACAAGTTGAGAAAATTTCTTTCTTTTCTTCACATACCTTACGGCACTTACAAGTTGCCAAGAGATGATTTCTTGTTTTATTTGATGATATAATATATTAATTACACCATAATAAAATATCTAGTTTAATAGTCAACAATTTCAACTTCCCTAATATCCTAACATGTTCGGTCACTTTAGTATAGTGAATGACAAAACTTTTATTTTATCAATCACACTTAATATATCATCATATCAATTAATTAATACAAGTCACTTTCATGTATTTCACTTTCAAGCAATGAAGAAAATTTCTCTCACTGTTCCTAGATGCATCGGCTATATCAATTTTGAGAGGGAAGATTCATTTTTCCTATACTATATTTCATGAGTCATAAGTGTCATTATCAAACATAATTCATTAATAATACTTTAGAAAATATCAATGTTGAAAGGACAACAATTATACACTTTGAATTTTCAAAGTTCACACTTGTTCATCCATACTTATTTTCGGTCATTAGCATAGGCATGGGACAATTTTTATTTTTACACTGGGATACAAGAATTAACGTATCACTATCATACACATCACCTCATGATCATAGCTTTGAATTTTCTCATTTTATTCCTCAATTTTCAAAAGTTTTCCCTTTTGGATAAAAATTTCCACTTGCACAACTTGATATTACACCTCATCTTATCCTTAAAAATATCTTATTAACATAATTATAGCAATACATCATCATTTGGATATCCATTTAATTCCTTTCACACCTGAAACCCTAATTTCTAAGACTTATGGTATAATAATGCTATACATTTTATTTTCTGCAACATATAGCTAATATATAGCTATGTGACATATTATAAGTCCTAGATGATGAATTTAATCATAGAAAATAATTAGACAATTTATGTCATAAACCCTAATTTTCAAAATTAGGTTTTAAAATCGCTTATTTTTTTCAATCTTTATTCCTAAATTTTCTAGCATTATTTTAATGATAAATAATGCTCTTATTACATAAAATAATCATAGAAATTTAAATAATATAATTCCTTGATCATTAGACTAAGTTTTCTAATCGTCTCTAAACATCGACGCTCGACACGCCCCATAACGTTAATAATCGACTCATCTCTAAATGTTCATAATAAAGTGACATTCACTTTATTCATTCATTTCTTTAATAAGGAAATCTAATTCTAAGCTTTGTCACTTAGAAAATATCAGAAGACTAACTATCGATATTTAATCGACGTTAGAATCATACTCTATGAAGGAATAATATAATTTATATTCCTTAATTCACTAATCATTAGTGAACATGATATACTAATCTTCAGATCATAAATAATCGAAATCAATCTTCGATAAATTACTATTTCAATTATCGAGATAAAACTTAATTTACGATTTTTATTATCTAATTGCTTTAAATTTTCCGGGTATTACATTCTACCCCTTAAAAGAAATTTCATCCCAAATTTGCATACCCCGAAAGTATGGGATATCTTAATACTATAACATCTTCAATTTTCCACGTGATTTCATTTTGTCCATGGTTTCTCCATCGACTCTCATAGCGATAGACTGTTTCGAACCATCAATCTTACGATCAAAATAGTCGAGATTCTTCTTCATAATTCACATCCGGTTAAGAATAACGCCATCATGATGGATCACGATTTTGGATCATTTTCATACCTTCTTAAATGTGACACGTGAAAATGTTACGCATATTCCCCAAATTTGCCAAGTACCAATTTATAAAGCACCGCCTATCATCGTAAGGTCCTATAACCGTGATCTCAATATTCCTTGTACTCAACTTTATAATTTCCTCATGGAGAAACTGAGAAACTTTATTTTCCGCATTCAAAATGCGCTTAGATCAACGATATCGCCGTATTTACTTTTGTCTGTCCCCGAGTTTCTTTTATTCTTCGCCTAAGTCAAGCGATATCATAATCATTTCAATTACGCTGTCGACCTTATACTTTCTCTCACCTACTTTATTTCAATAAAGAGATGTCTTTTCATATAATGCCTCATATGGGTCAGTCGACAATTGCTAATGCCTATGGTCGTCGAGTGAACTTAATAAGTGGTAAAACATGTTCCCACTTGCACCTCGATCCAACATTAATGTCCTCAACATATCCTTAAACGTTTGTATTATCCTTTTGATCGTCCATCTGTCTGTGAGTGGACATCTATGTTAAGGATCAACCTCATGTCTAACTCCTTTATGAGCTAGTTCAAAATCTGTGGTAAACTTGAAATCTCTATCTAATGTGATAGATTTTTGGTACCCCATGTAAACATACGATTTTCTTTATGTACGACAGAGCTAACTTATCAGATCCATGAGTCATCTGAATAGACAGAGATGAACATATTTGGTGAGTCAATCCACTACTACCCATATAGCAGTGTTACTTTTTATGACTTCGGCGTAACTCGCCATAAAATCCATCGCTATGTCATCTCATTTTCATTTGTGTATCTCAGAGATTATAACCTCTTATAAGGTCATTGATACAATGTCTTTGCTTGTTGGTAACCGAGATAATGCTCGACAATGTGGTTATATCTTGTTTTATTCCTTACTATCAAAACTTTTCTCAGAATCATAATATATCTCGACGTCCTCGGTCACGATATAAGGAATATTATGAGCTTCATTCATGATTTCATTTCTAAGCTTATTATTGCTTGAAATATATATAACCTTTACTTAGACAATATGATGTTGTCCTACGCCTTAAAAATCCTTCACCTTCATTCCTCTTCTTTGCTCGTATTCTTTCAAATCTTTCATCTTTCTTCTTTACTTTCCTTTATTATCCCTTTTCTCAACCGACATAATCGCGAGGGTGACAATACTACCATGATTGATCACGGCATCTGACGACGCCGGATACCCGCCGTTAGAGGTCCCAAGACACGCCAAGATACATTTATAATCTCCTCCAACTTGAACACATAGTTCCATATATGGCAAGTTAAGGGTCGAACCCAAGAGAGCTGGTCAGGTTGTTACTCGAGTTGTCACAGCTTGAGAGGTGAGGTTGCCCAGAGGGCAAGGTGTCGGGCCAGAATGATAGTCTCAGAGAAATGCATCGAGAGATATTCTCGAGTGTAAAGTAAACCAAACTAAACACAAGGTAAAGAGATTAAATGACAAGTAGTCAACGAGGTTCCAGACATCGAGATATCGTTAAGAAGTTTCATATAGGTTCAAAGATTTTCACCATGAGTGTATGTCGGGTTAAAGGTACCAAGGGTAGACGCTTTAGTTATCACGCACACTGTGCCCCCACCCCAAATTTGTTCAAGATTTTAGGACTAAGTACAGAGGCCCCCGCCTCGCCCCTTGCCAAGACGGTATCCAAGATAGTTCTTCCGCCCAACAAATTTTACTCACTAGACAAATTTAACTACCACACCGTCCAAGGAGTGGCTCGCAGCCTTTGCCCAAGGCCGACGGCCACAATCACCCACCCACCGACTTCCCGGACAAAGAGACACTGATGTCTTATCTCGCTATCGCTTGTAGCCACCCCAAGGCTACCGCCGAGTTAACGCCAAGGAAAGGAATAACACGGGTATAAAGGCCTGAGCTTGAGAACACTCACCAAGGTTCTAAGGACGCTAGACCTCACGACTCTCATGACCTTGACTCAACGTGTTTCACCCCGAGCCCAACCAAATCGACTACTCACACATAATCGATATAAACATAGAAGCTACAAACAAGAACATCATCAAAACCATACTTGATAGAAAATCAAACTCAAATGAAGATACCGCCAAGCAGCTGTTCGAGCAGAGGTCATAATACATAAAATAAGTGTTTGCCCGTAGACTTGTTTCTTCCTCACCAATCACTCATGAAAGCAAAGAGAAATAAAAGAGATAAGTGTAGAGAGAATTTTGCATCGATGCTTCACTCTCCACCTAATGTGTCTTGTATATATCAATAATGTGTGGAGTTGTTATGTTGGGAGCCTAATTGCACTCCCTCGTCTTGGTCACAGATGCATCTCGAGGCTATTGTGTGGTGAGGGCAAGAAGTCGGCTCGGCCTCGGACCCCGACAAGGGCTCCTCCGCTTCACCCGCGGTGTTTGTCTCATCCCAAGCGCCGCAGTCGACCTTTCCCTTTACGGAAAAAATCAAGCTGCGCGGCAGAGAAGCACCTTGCCTGTAATCTTTCCATTTGCGCAAGTCCGCCAGAGATCTGTCTCGCGCCTCCCACCGCATCCCGACTTTACCGTCCACCGCGCTACTCGCCCTTACCTCTCTCCTTGTCTCGACACTTTCGCTTCACGCCAACTCGCTGATCGTGCTCAGCCCTGCAGCGGCATGCTGGTCTCGCAAGATGTCGAATGCCTTGCCAAGGTAATCTTCGGATTTTACCTCTCTCATTGGAGGGCCTGATCTTGCCCAAGGTCCGCTCAACCTGTAATATTTCAAAGCGTCCTCCCGCACACAAACACACGCAAAGAACACACACAAATGCACTCTTTCTAGTGGTGACTACCCCAAAAGAGTACGAAAACGGCTCACACACTCACACACTCAACCACTTGTTGTCCTCAAGCTGCAAGCATTCCTCGCCTAAAAGAAAACAAACACACAAACAACACACGCAAAGACCAAAGAAGGATAAGATGAATCATGACAAAGATAATCAGGCATAAAGCGATTAATACAGCTATGTATCAAGGTTAGTCAAGATCGTGCAAAACAAGTTTGTGAAGATCCTCTCAAGCACTCAAACTCTCTCGTGTTTAGGTTTTCATGCTCATGATGACTTGATCACAAGTGCCATGCTTGCCCGCCGCTCACTGCCTCGCCCCTATACCTTGGTCAAAGTTCTCTATCCTTAGTCTTTAGGGTTTCAGCTTCGCTAAGTGAAGTATTTAATCTGGTAAGGTTGTTTCGACTTAGGTCTTGCGCGTATGTTTTCCATTTCCTCGACAAGATACTTACGGCCTCGAATAATTTTATATTTTGGGAACTTTTTCTTTTTCTTATTTTTGCCGTTGTTCCCCAATTCTTCTTTTCTACACATTTCAATTTAAGCTCATTATGCCCGTCAAGGCCAAGGCATCTAATGTTTGGTTTGCCCAAATGATGCCCAAGACATATATATCCTCCCTATTCTTCCTCTCTCAAATCCTGTGTCGTGAAGAGCACAAGGTAATTTTAAAAGAAAACGAATCGCTTCAAAGGGTGCTTGCAAAGATACATATATCTGGTTTATTTTCATTGTCGACCATGGCTACGAAAAGAAATCCTAAATCGCCTAGAGCACTTAGACTTACAAGACTTGGCTTTGATCAAGACAACAGCAAGTTCTAGCACAACCAAGTCAAGCATCCTAATATCACACATAATAAAAATCATGCTTGCAATGATAAAGCATATAGGCTCAATTTCTCACAGTGTGTGCTATGCGCCCTTTTCTCAATATACTAACCTTATCAAACAAGCTAAACATGACACAAAGCCTATGCCGAGATCATAATTATCATGCTCATCTCAAACGTACGGTCAACAAAAAAAATAGGCCCTCCCTCACTCACACACTTTGCTTGTGGCAAAGTGTTAGACTCGAGTATGGTGATCGCCTTTTTTCACACGTAAAAGGCGATATAGAATGTAAGTCGAGTATCGATCCATGTGGATTGTAATACTAAAACACGTAAGCTAGCTCAACGATAATTCATCATTATTCAAGCAATGTAACCGTGATGATATAACAGGCTTCGAAGATGAACCATGCAGAAATATAACTAAAGCAATAAAATCACTATGATAAAACAGATAAGAGACTAACCCTAGGGATGCATTAATCCTTTCCACAACGTATGTTTATCCTATTCCTATTAGCCAATTTTAATCCGTATAAGACGGAAGATCACATATATAACCAACAACTTCAATTACTTATTAATTGCGGTAGAGATTACGAGTTTTCCCTACCATTCTAGGTGAAAACAAGTAACTCTAAATGATCACTAAGAATATGCTTCCTACGAATATCCTATCTCACCCACGACTCAAGCGCTATTCGTTTATGCATTCAAAATCGATCGACAATTAATACAATTACGTAATTAACCGACAACTAGATATGCATCAAGATTGATCAAATCAACACATATAAATAAGTACCAAGAATCATGAATCAATGCCTCGAAGGTAAAGAGCGATAAAAGAAATCACAACATATAGGATCGAATCATGCAAACCCTAGATCAAGATTTGAATTTTAGCTACGATAATTAAATTACCAAAGCAATAAATAATTAAATAAAACATAAATTAAGATAGATAGATAAACCGTAAGAATCCAATGAAGAACAATTGTAGCGACTTGAATCCTAAGAAATTTCAATTCTAATACTAAACTATGAAATTGGAATGAAAATACTTAAAAAAGCTAAACTAAACTAAACGGAAAAGAACTTGCAAAGAAAATAAATAAGAATTTGTGTTCGCTCGAATGGTGTTTAATGGTGTTATTAAGCTACTTTCTATCTCGCTTATTTATAATAAAACTTTGCTCTTTTCTCGTGAATTCCCATCCTTTTCGGACTGATCTCGTACATGTATTTGACCAGAGTCTCATGAGACTTCAAAGGATATGGGCTTGAATGCTCTCTAGCTTTGCTAGAGAGCCCCCCGAGAATGTGTCGAGAAGTCTTCAAATGCTGAATTGTTATCCTCGCGACCCAGCATCGCGACCCAAGTCGCGAGCTCGGTTCGCGAGGTGTAATTCACTGCCGCCGATCACTGCTTCGCCTGCTCTCTCTCGTCCGGACCAATTGCGATCCGCTTGCGCCTACGGACTCCTATCGAGATGCTATTTAACATAGTACACTTTGCACATCCATATTTTCAAACCATTATCTCATATTCAACGCCGTTTTCAAATGCTCTTCTTCGCATGAGCTCACGATCGGCTAGTGATTCTCTTTATCGTGATCCACCTTTTGACATCAAAACCTATGCTAAAATGACATGAAATACACACGCATAATATCTTTCAAGGTAAACATAAATATATAAAAGATAACTCAAAAGATCACTTATCACTTAGAAACGAAACTAATATAGCCTTATAAATCATGTAAAACGAAAGCTTATCATATGGTCCCCGAAAACATAAACACACATACGCACAACCGATCGCCCATTTTCACACGCAAAGAGTGTAATGATAGGTAAGCTAAGCATCGTATCCACAGAGATTGCAATCCGAAACACGGGTTAATTCAACAACAATTCATTATTATCCAAGCACGTAACTGGGTGATAGTTTAGGGCTTGAATTTAATCCAAAGCAAAGGTAACCAAATGTAAATATAAAGAAAGCAATAAAATCACGAAGATGATTATAAAGAAAGACTAACCTTAGGATGCACCAATCCTATCCACAACGATGTTTATCCCGCTTATTATTAACCGCTTTTAATCCGCATAAGACGGAAAATCACATATATAACCAACAACTTCGCCATTTAATCATTGGGTAGCTGATTACTAATTTTCCTATCACAGCTTACGCCTCTAGAGGAAAATAAGCAACCCAAAAGGATCACTAAGAATATGCTTCCCACGATCGTCCTATCTCAATTACGACTCGCGTTTAATCAGATTATGTATTCAAGATCGATCGACAATTAATACAGCTTACGCCATTAATCGGCAACTAGATATGCATCAAGATTGATTAGAAATCAACACATATAAATAAGCACCATGAATCATGAATCATGCCCGAAGGTAAATAACAAATGCAGAACTCACAACATATAGGATCGAATTATGCAAACCCTAGGATTAGAATAGAAAACTAGCTGCATAATAAAATGTAATGAAATACGAATTAATCATAAAAGCGTAAATTAAATATATAAAACCCGTAGGGAAGCGCTGATGAACAAAGGTTGGTCTTGAATCCAATCCCAAGCTTAACGAACGGAAAACAAAAGAAAACGACGGACAAAACGCTCCGATCGATAACGAAACGATAAACTAAACTAGAACGACTTTAAAACAATACTAGAATTAAACTAAACGAAGACTAAAGCTAAAGAATGTAAAACCGAGGAAAACTCAAGTAAATAGGTCCGGGCGTGATTCCTCCTCCGGGCG